>JAQGAP010000631.1:0-29967 GCA_034697805.1 Orchesella bifasciata
TTAGGTTTACAGATGTTATTTAACACGTAGATAATTAATAAGTGACCGAAATATACCAACAATGACTAATTAAGCTAAAATTAGTTAATTGTAATTAAACAAAAATTAGCGAATATTGGCCTGAAATTAGGTATACAGATGTTATTTAACACGTAGATCAATAAAAAGGGATTTAAATATACTAAAAATGACTAATTAAGCTCCAATTAGTTAATTATAATTAAAAAATTAACTAATTGGAGCTTGTTAATAAAGATTGTTTTCGTAAACTTTGGATCAATACCAACATTTTGATATAACATTGCTCTGGAAAATCTGTCATGAAAATCACCATAAAATATCCTATGTAGTCCGGTTATGAGCTACCTCAGTTGACTGTGGGTTGTAAATTTTTTGAGTTCTCTAAAAAGGGCTGACAATGCTGCATGACTTCGACAAATAGCTGACATTTTTGATAGTTTTGGGGTAATATACAACTTTATAAATTGAGGTTTAAAAGTGAATAGATGATATGTACTTCATGAAGGAAGTTTGTTGAAAATATGCTCCACTTTCTTCGAATTTCAGGGGAGTTGGACAGTCCGTAGCGATTGCTTTTGCAAAGGTTGCTGATCTTGGTTCCAGTGCAAACGTTGTAGAAATTGACACACTTTTGGCTTTTTTACAAACGGATCCACGCATATTTAATAGATATCTATTGAGTTTATAAGCACATGTTTGCATGCATTTGGGGGGTATCTTATAGCATGGGTATTTTATACAAATTTGCTTTTTTTATTCGCATAATATTCACAAACCCACAAACGGGACACAGTTATTCGAATTTATTGTGTTGGACATTTATGATTCTCTGCGTATACATGTAAAGACTACCGTCACAAATCAAAAATTGGTAAGATTTTGCATATGTCCATGCTGCACTCAAAACTTTATTCCTTTATCTATCTTCCCATTCATTATACATCATACTCTCAGTCATCCAAAAATTCAAGACAAAGTATATTCATTCACTCTTTCATGCGAAAAGTGGTTGAAAATCGTGTACTTTATAGACAACAAAACATCAAATTTTGATACCTCTTCAAAAAAAATTGCCAAAGTGAACAATTATACTTCCGAACTTTACGTTTTACAATAAAAAAGCAGCATTAAAAGAAGCAAAAAGTGATACCAACAGCACCCAGGATTCCCAGGCGGTCACCCATCCAAGTACTAACCGGGCCCGACGTTGCTTAACTTCAGTGATCAGACGAGAACTGGTGTGTTCAACGTGGTATGGCCGTTGGCAAAGAGAGATGAGAAGTACAGGAGTTTTGTAGCATATTGCTTGCGCATGATGAACACAGAAAGCAAGCAAAACATTAGACTCTATTACATTGAGTGTGTGGAGCAAAGCGAGCAGCTTGCTTTACAGAAGGGTATGTAGTTTTTATAATAATACAAACGGAATGAATCCCATTGCCCCGTTCTATGTAAAGTAATGCAATCTGCCTTCTTATATAAAAAGTAGAGGAAATTCAAGTATGCCAAAAAGTGTCTTTTTGGGAAAGGTAAACACTTTTAAGCCGGCAGAAAAACAGTACTGTTGCTGACTGCATGAAGTTTAACTTGACTTTACTTAAGACTTTTAATTGACCATTAAAGAACGTGATTCTACTCAACTGCTAACTCTTGTCTTGTGTTGCTGGGTTTTTTCTATAGAAGACTGCCTGATTGAGGTGCTGGAACTGATTCCATCGATTTAGATATCAGTGTCCTGCATTGTTTCATTTTCATTATCATCATCAAATGTTTATATTTGAGTTTGTGTGACAGATTCAGTTACTGAAACGGGATAAAAAGTTTGAATTTTGTACCAAGTCTAACTTTAACAACTAACTATTACTGTAACTCCAACTTTTTTTCAGAATAATGAGGAAAGGTAACAGCTACCATTTTAAAAAGGAAACCAAAAATTAACTGCGAGTGTCAGTTGTAACTTGTTTTATTTGTTATTTTATTCAACATAGGTGAAAGGAGAAGGAAAACGACCGGTGGCCTTGCAAACAACGGCAAATTTATATGTCTCGACGAGCAACACCGGTCCGCCCCAATATTTTATGTAATTATGTCAGATCATCATAATCATCATCAACCTCCACAAAAGTAACAGGATTGTCATCAGAAAGGAGATGATTGAAGCATACAACTGCAACCCATCCACAAACAAAGTGGGAAATAGTTTCGTTTCCAAGCATTACCAAAGCCCAGTCTACAGGTAACAGTACCAAGTTTAATAAAATTGCGTTACCTTAAAAATTGGAGATGTCACTTAACCAACTCACTGTTGTAATTATTTAAGCAGTCATCAGTCAGAATCGTGGGTATGGTACGTAGTCACACAGCTCCTTTTTTTGAGTCAAATGGCATTCAGAGACGGTTTCGGTAATCAACTGATAACGGGAATGAGTCGTTTCTACAGAACACTGACAAAAATCATGATGACGATGACTTCTGAAGAAGAATGGAAATAGAGGCAGTCCCATTTGACTAATATCCGAGTAGATTTATGTCTGAAGTCTGTTGCATAGGCAAGTGAATTATTGTATTATGTAAAAATAATAATACACCCCGTCCAATTAAATAATGAGAGACTTGGGTATGATGAATGGTAATGAATTCGTACTAAGGGTATAAAATTAAATTATGTGCAGGACTTCAAATGTAGCGTACAATATTCCCAATGTTGTGCAATTGCGTAACTTCATTTTTGTTTTTTCAGACACGTTTGAAGTACAGATGTCTACCAACCAACCAACTGAAATGTACTTTTCGTGATTACTTAAGTGAAATTTTCGGCAATTGGATAGAGGTAACTTCGTTTTGCTATTTTACGACTTGATTATCCTACATTGCTATTATGGGGAAACCAAATGAACGTAAAGATGACTCGTTGCACTTTTTTTATACCGTATGTACTTCGGTAGATTCGACATTGCTTATTATGAATATGCCCTTCATTTTTGCAAATTTTCAGAAGTTTCAGAGATTTTGAAAATTTTTAAAGGACCGGAAAATAATATTTATTGCATGGAAAGCTTCCGTATTGCACATAAATAACTTTTGTGCCTTAGTTTACATAAAAGAAGCTTAGTTCATAAATAGAACTAAAAAAAACCTGGAAAATGGGCAAAAATTGGGAAATCCCCGAAAACAGGTCAACTTAATTTCAATTCAAGTTGTAATAGCATCTCCATATATTGAGTAAGTCAAAAATGCTGAGGTCTTGATTTACATCGAGCCGCCAAATAGTTACAGTCCCTAATTTTTTTTCTGAAATTTTACAAAATTTACATGGTAGGAAGTACAAAAGTGTGCCTAGTCGCAGAATAAAAGTTTGTTTCAGCAAAGTATGGAAATCACTTTTACCTCTACGTTTATATGTGTAGACTCATTATTTATTTCATAGTTTATTCGAAATAAATAATAATAATGTATTATTTATTGTTTCAGATGCAAAATATCAGATTGGGAATTTGGAGGTGAACACTGGTGTGTAGCATGGAGTTTCAACCTTCATGTGAAGAGTAATTGGCAACTACTCAAGTATACAAACATGAATATAAATAGTATAATGTCTTTTTGTATCAATCATGCATAATTTAACTGTTCTCGTTCAATTTACAGGAGATCACTAAAAAGTCATTTATTGGGCTTACATTAAACATTTCTACTCTTTTTCATAAAATAACATTATTTTTTATGACAAAGCACAGATCTAGATGATTTAGCTACCGTGTGAACTTCACTTTTCCTTTGAATTATTGAACAATAATTTTATTGGGATATTGCAAGATTGCGTATTTGAGTTTTGTTATTGCTGATAAATTGTTGTGAACTCCAGTTGTAACACATTATTTTGTATGATTTCAATGTCTTAAAAAGGAATTTAAAGATCTGTTTTTATGAATACTGAATATTAATTTTAGTTTCCCGTAATAATTTGATTAAATTATACATGAGAGTATGAAAATAGTTCAGATAGTTTACGTTTTTGACTCTTACCAACGCATGTAAGAAAGCTACATCAAAGTAGCTACTTGAGTGAAAGTCGACTGATAAATATAACCAACCGTTGAATTTTTATGTGATAATAGCTGTGTCGAGCACTATAACTCAATTTGACACTTGTTAATACATTTAAAAGCACCAATATCTATTTTAATTGCTTCATACCTGTTCATACTAGCATATTGTGGTAAAATGAAGGAGTTTTATGACACTTTCAAAGAGGTGTCGAGGCTCGAGAAGAAACTTGAGAGCATTTTAAATGGATTGAAGGCTCAAATTGAAGAAACGAAGGGTGCGCATGACTATGAAGAGGAAATTGAGAAGGAAGGGACTTCCAGAACCATTTGGAATGATGTACGAAAAGCTGCGCTGGTGATTATGACTAGTAATCCCAAATTCAAGTTTTCTTACTCATTTTTGAAGTAAAAAGTGCTTACCCCTTCTATTGTATTGTGACGTCAGGATCTGTGGAACCTCCATCCCACTCCAACCAAGTCGAAATTCAAGTTGATGATGAAATCCTCGCCGAATAGGGCGCAGATAACGGAAGTGGAGACAGAAAAGGTCAAAATATGACAGCTAAAGTTTGTTTTTAGATTGGATTTTAACAACTACTTTACATTTGCGTTTGTAATTAATTTTCTTGTGTAATAAAGACAAACGTGAACAAAATTAGCATAATAACTTCTATGAAACTTGACATTTACTATGGTTTCCTTCTTATTCTACAACCCGTTCTACGCAAACGATGATGCATCTGAAAACTACTCACCTCATTGTCTTTGCTATTTGTCTTTATTTACTTATGATTTACTTACCATAACGGAAGGTGTTTTTTAATATTAATAAATAAAACGACAAGTGACAGCTCATTTTCTATTTTGGTAATTGAAGATCTGTCAATCGTAATTTCTATATACATTATACATGAACACGTATAATATATTGTCTAATATAATATCAACATAATGACAAGTGGGACAAATATAAACTGTCTTCGGAAAAATAGAAATATGCCTCATGCCTAAATTAAAAATGAGCCTCATGATACTTTTGTGCCTTTTATAGGAAATATTGTTCCTTTTAATAGAATTTTGTAACCTTTTATAGAACAGTGTCATTTGAGTTTTTCAAAGTATAAGAAGGCATGGAATCGTTAAGCAGAGTGTCTGACGAACATTGACTTAGACTTTAGAGGGCTTACAAGGTCAAATTATACTAAACTTCCAATGGTAGCGATAGATAAACGATGTAAGGCTCGTTCGTGACAGTTAAGGTTGAGTATTGCAGACACATAAACATCAAGCAATTATCTATTACCATCTCCTCCCAAAAGTGATATGAACTAAATACGTAATTTGCGGCTTTTTTCCATTTTCACTCTCTAAATGTCATGAAACAGTAAAATTTACCAAATATATGTAACCATTTAATATTCATACGTACAATATACGACGAAAGCAGATTCAAATTTTAATTTCAAAGTGAAGTTTTGTATAGGTAGTTGGCAGTTGACTTAGTTGTTATGAAAATATTAATATTGGTAAGGTAATTGATATCTTTTAAATCGTATAAACAACAGCCTATTCTAGCTTATCGAAATATAGTTTTCTAATATTATACGTGTTGCATTCTTTACAAGCTAATTGGGTTTCCCGCACTGAATGACGCTGTCTATGAAACTGTAATTCATTTACTCAACCTGTATTCGATGTTGGTGCTCAAGTAATTTAAATGAAAACGCATTGTATTTCTGCAAGCATACACAATGGATCACATAGCAAACCTTGTTGTGAATAAAACTCAAACTCTGTCAATTCATTGAATCGATAACCTGGTAGTCTTACAACCATTGACTTCTAATTCATATGGCCTGCAAAGTCTAAGCTAACACTCAGCTTTTAATCAAAGTGGAAGATTAACGACTTGAAAATCGTTTTTACCAATTAAGGGTGAGCAATCAAGACGCTTCCAGTGATATTAAAACTATTTGTAGCCCATTAATGAAATTTATGAAATTTTACAACCCTATCCTTAATGTTTAAAAATTTAAAGTTGAATTTCACGAAAGTAACTGAAAGACTCTGTTTTGAAAGCATGTGATTATGAATTAATATTTGAAAGTCATTTTAGCTCCAAAAGCATGGATTCTTCCCTGTCATCCTGATTAGTTCATCACATCAAAACATCTACTTCTTCTTATTTAAAAATTAATCAATAACTTATCATAATGCCTTACTTTACAAAATTGTCGAAAACTGGTAGGACTTCAAAAAAGTATGTCGAAACAATACATACCTGTGATGAAAATGTACCCAAATATAATTTTCACCAACAGAGCATTTATATGATATGAAATATCCCATGCAAGTACGCATCATTTGCCTCAGATAACGGAAAACAATTATATAAAAAGTTCAATCAGAGACCACAGTTTAGACTTCAGTGTGGGCTATTTAAATAAAATCTTAATATGTAATCAATTTCTACGTTTATAATGATTTTAGATAAGGTGTACAAAATTCTAATAAAATGTTACAGATTCATTTAAATATGAGGCTATCAATCCCACAAAAGGAGCAAAATGTATCATGAGGCGCATTTCTTATTTTGATATGAGGCATATTTTTATTATACAGCACAGCGTTAAATGCATGCCATGACAAATGATTACCATTGAATTAAAGCCAATGAAGTACGACAAAAACACACAAATCACAAAGATCTGTCGTGCAAAAATGACAAATAAATGAAGTTAAGGCATTATTTGTCCACAATTGTCCAACATTTCGGTTTTAGCCTAAAAGGCTACCAGCATTTATTAAAAATTAGAAAATTGCCAATGTCCACCAATATAACATCGTATTGAAAAGGTCTTGTCACTTAAATATATCTATTTTGGGACGTTTGCATTTGTGCAGGAAGCAAAATCGTAACTGCAGAAAATTACTTGTTCAAAAGTGGATTCAGAAAAGGTTTTTCAGGTTATTTCGAAGACATACACTAGATATATTCAAATATTGTCTCAAAAAATGAAAAAAGGGCGAAAACAGATATCATTCTGCGATTGCATTAAAACATACACATTTTGTTCCTAGCTGTAAATATCAGGCAATACATTCGGATTTTCGACATAAACATTTTCAAGCTCCAAAAATATTAATAAATTTGTAATGGTTCTAAGAGGGATTTTGTGTTTATTTCTTAGCAAAAATAGCATCATAATAAGCGCTTTTAAAATTTTTACTGTCAATAAAAACTCATGGCCACTTTAACACAGTAGAAGACGTTCTCCATGATATTTGAACCCGAATAACAACGTTAGTAAGGAAATAATGTTGTTGATTGCTTCCACATACATATATATGTTAGTTTAGTGAAACTATACAACATTGGGTTCCAAACTAGAACTACAATATTCATAAAATTTTCTATTGATTTCTTAGCTGTCAAATCTTTTGCTACGGAGTGAACATAAGAGGGTTTTGTTGTCGAATAGGATTTGAAAGTTTTATATGTTTAATAAAAAACGGGGAATAACCATCTATCCCAATATTCGAAGAGAACATTCCCCATCATTTTCGATTCTTCATAACAAGTTATTTATTTATATGAAATAATTGAATGCTTACCGCAGTGTTATTCACAGTGTTTCTAGATCTGATATCTCGTCTCAATTTTACTGTTTTCAGGATATTTTTGGGGACGAGAACTTTATTTATCAGCAACTTAGGACTGTCGCTTTTTAAATACAAAAACGTGTGTACGTACCTATATAATGCTCCCTGTGTAATATTTTCTCTATACGGAATTGGTTGATGGAAATTATTAATTTATTGAATACTTTGGCTTAAGTATTGGATAATTACAAAAAAGTATAACTTAAATTGGTAAAAGACCAAAACTGGTAATATTTTTAGAAGTCCATGACACCGTTTCGAACTGTCTATGTAAGAGATATGACGCTGATATTGAGCAAGGTAGGAACTAAATCAGTTTGGGGTTGACTTACAACGCAAAAAGACGTCTCTCAAGCTTCTGAAAAAAACGCGATTTCATTGGTTATATAGCACTTCAGAGGGCGAATTCTACAAACCCTTTTCCACTAACTTTTTCTTACATAGTAGGGTTATTTGACGTTTTGCTTAAAATCCCAGAGCAGCTTTCGATTGCGAGATTTGTTGAAAAAAAGGTAAATAAAGATTTGAAATACAAGTTTACAAGGTAGACAATGAACAATCATGCACATAACAAATAAACAGTTCCAAAGCAAATTTAGTTTATGGGAAAATAATATATAGATTTTAAATAAGATAGTTTAAACCTGTGTTTCAATACAATTCAATATATTGCAGGCAGAATTATGTTCCTCTCAAAAAACTTTGTTAGCGGCTTTAAAAACCATCTTAATCTTCAGCATTGGATAGGCAACTCCCCTTTCACGTTCACTACAACATTGATGGGCCCAAAGTTAATACCATGCAGTGAGAGTAAACTGACGTGGCAATGGGTTAAAACGGTACTATCCGTAGGATTCTTAGCTACCATGTGGTACCAAGTAATCACAGACTGGAAAATTGAACAACTTGCCACCAGGTTAGAGAGCCTTTTGTATGCGTCAGCCATGTCAACCTTCATTTCGATGAATATGGTTCACATGCAGCGTAGCCGATATGTAGTGGATCTTTTTAATGGTATGGTCCGATATGAGTGGCAACAAGTAACCATTCATCGATCTAAAACACTGGGAAACGTTTCAAATCTTGAGAAATAGATCATTGTTAACCACCAAAAGAACGGTCTTATTGCTTGTCCCGTATTGCTCAGCTTATACATCGCTCAGCGCTGGATAATGCCTTGCACGTCGGTCACCATTGGTTGGCATTTTCTCCCAGAATGCTTCAACCATTCAATCAATGCGCAACAAAACTGGAGTTTCAACTCATTGCTAAAACTGGCTTTAATACTAGTACTCTCAGCATGGATATTTGCTGATTCTCTTGGCGGATTTGCTTTTCAAATAGTAGAAATATCCTTTCTATTCAGTGCTGGCCTAGTGAACTACATAAAAACATTTCGGCACAAACTATTGACCAACGGCAATCGGGACTACAAGATTCTGTATGAATACCGACAGCTTCAACTTTTGATGCGGTTGTTCAATTGGATTCAACAAGATGTCATAATTATAGCCATGCTAATCCTTGATTTGTTGATGATCATTGTTAGTATGTTCATGCTTGTCAACTCAGTAACATCAATAACGATTTTTCACTTTATTTTTTTTACTTTGGCCTTAATTGATGGGCTTGTGATCAACCTTCTCGTCTTTGGTATGCTGGCATCGGTTTACGACCAGTCTTGCTGGACATTGGACACCATAAACACCAAAGTCATGCTACAGATGAATCGTAACGGCCTTCAGGTAAGGCGTCTACGGAAGATAGATCAACGTTTCATTAAGTCATTGTATCCGCTCAAGGTTTGCATTGGAGCAGTTAATTTTGTGGAAAAGCTTACACCGATGAACCTAATACAGTTTTGTGTAGAGCAGGTTGTCAACTTGCTATTAATGCAATGAACTCGTCGTCAGCGAGGCAAACGAGAAAATTCTGTTCGACTTGTAGTAAAACTTGAAACCAAATTGGAGTGCAATGCCATGCAATATGTATATCTTCAATTCCATGCACTCTATTCTCACCCGTCACAATTTAAATGGAGTAACGATAACCTTCAAGATAAATTTAGATTAACCTCATGTTAAATATGGACAATTTATTCACACTATATTAAAATAATAATCTTAACAGCAAACTATGTAACTGCAGAAATGCACACAAAATGAATACAAAATGTTTTTGCAAATTTAACTAGTCGTAAGTCAAAATATCAAAATCAATTTAGGCAATTGCTGCATACATACGTTTAGTAAAAATGAGTAGTTTAATTTTACTTTAAAAGGTGTAAAGGGTATGTAACAAACTAAATGGACAATATATGCTGTAATGAGACGCAATTAAAACTATTAAACACAATACTTTAAACCAATTATCTTTTTACTATGATATAAGTCACTTGGCTTGTAACTAAAATTTAATTTGTGAATGTTTACATCTTTGCAGTCTAATTGATACTAAATCGTTCTAATTGTCTTTGGAGTTTTCAGAGGTTAGTTTAAATATCATTACAAAATTTCTTTCCTGAAGTAAATTTTTAACAACAATTGCACGCCCAAACCAAACTTATATTGTTGGTTCCATTACAGCAATAAAGTAAATATCTTCGAATTCATGAAAAAGTCTTATTTCACTGCTGACCGTCCATCAGCGCTTTTTAATTTGTAATGGTTTTAGGGCGGATTTTCTATGTTACCAATGTAAAACATTTTAAATTTTAACCAACATTTGTTTGCTCGTTGTCACAAAACCAAACCAAACGTAGATTGTAGAGATTAATTAGTTTTACTCCCCTATATTTAGAAGTTACTGATACTAAAACGCTGTATACAAAAATAAAAGTTTTGCTGAGCACGTTTAACCACTCGTTCATATAATTAGACATTTCTATGCTTATTTGCGTCAGATTCGTGCAGTAGTTGGAACGATCTACACTACACTAATATGTTAGTAATAAGTTTAACAAATGTATTTGTAATATTAACAGGAAACCAAGTAAAAACTTGAATTTGACATTGTTTCCATCTTCTTTATTGACTACTAATTTCTTGTCCAGCTTCATAACGCATATTGATGACAACTATTCGAGCTGGGTGATTTCGTGGAAAGACGATTTTTTATGTGTCTCGTTACGTCTTAACAAGAATGAGTGCCACAATGTCTTTTATTTATTATATTAAGTTATTTGAAAGAATACCCATCTTTAGTTAAGCAATTTGGTTAGTTTATTCTCACAATTCCCCACTACCTTCCAATTAGGCTGAAGCCCCAAAATGAACTTTATTATATACAAATTTACACGAAAACATTACTACAGAGTATTGAGTTGCTTTATTAGTATGATAACTAAAGGCAGATACAACTTATTTGATTAACCATGGAATGATAAATGGGGTAACGCTACGAGTTCAAATGCAATGTGTTTAAGTTAAAACTTAGAAAACACAAGAATAAGTTGGAAATAAGAGTTTACATTAGTTAACCAAACCTTTGAAAATTAAACAATTCAATCCAACAGCAACAAATTCGCTATTTAGTTTACACAAAAATTGACAAGCATGAATGGAGTAAATTGGTCAACAAAATTGACCATACCAATGTTGACTTTGAGTGGGCGGAAAGAGAGTAAATTTGTTTCCACCCATTTGCGCATTCGTTTATCTCGAATATCACGGAGAAACCTACCATTCACGTCTTGAATAGCAAAACCAGCTCCACGGTTAACACTTGCCATAACGGAGAAAAATATGAGCATGACGACAAGTCCATCAAAAGAGGCACAGGAAAATAACATCAGCTCCGGTAGTTTAATATGGGATCCAAGCGACACCAAAACGTACTGTTATGTTGTGGAACGTTTCGCTCAAAATATGTAAGTTCCACGAAACGTTTTAATTGTAATATTATCGTGAAGCGTGAGAACTGTGTCAAGAAATTGATGACATTTGCAAGATTTTATGTATTCCCAAGCTCTCGCGTCAAATGAATGGATGATTAAATGCTGAGATGCATTGTGATCTCTACTCTGTGCGAATTCCCATGAAATTTATGATGATGTTGGCAAAATGCACGCTGGGATTTCCTGCACACGTGCTGTCGCACACTCTGGACACTCGTTTCTATTATTATATTATGTAATCGTAAGCTAAAATAAGACCTTGCTAAGAATTATGTAAGATTCGTTCGTGTGAACGAAACATGATTATGATGATGATGCATTTTGTACGCAAAGTATATATAGATGTTGGAAATAAATGAAAAGAGTTCAGTCTCTGCTCTTGTTTTTGATCTCTACAAATTACGTCTCTCTCGTTCACTCATTTCTATACGCAGCTGCATAATGTTGCACTGCGCTTTCCAATATTTTAGTCAACCTTCTCGCGTGTCACTTGCAAACCAACCAAATCACATACAAACCATGCATTTAACATAACAGTACACCCCAACGATGAAAGCAATCGTGATGAGAAACAGAGCTACAAAAATTATGACTCCTTGTTGAATGTGATAGAAGTAGTGGTTCAAGATCTGTAGCTCCTTGTATTTGCGCATTGTTTTGTAGCACAAACGCCGTTGAGTTGATGCAGTCCTATCCAAAATTCGTGAGAAGTGTTTGAGGTATGCGGTAAAAGAAAAGGCCTGTACGAAAGAAATTCCTGTCATTTGAAATGCAAAGATCCCAAAAGCATCTTGAAATAACCAGCATAATACAAAGCAGCTGAAGAATAATATAAGCTTTGATTTGAGTTCCCATTCGGTGCCAGTAAAGGATTGCTTGCATTCCGGCATAAGAAAGTATCCAAGTGTTGCGGAATTACATGGGTAAAACCATCTTTGTAATGTGTGACCAGCGGCGCAGAATGGGGATAAGCACATGCCAAACAGAAAGTAAAACTGGAGCAACCACTTTCCATTGGTTTCCAAAAGCTTTTCATTTTGGCCGCGTTTACGAATTTCTGAAATTTATTAGAACAAAATGTTGTCATCTAAATACTTAAAATGATCATCATTTTTATTTTAAATTGAGCAGCAAAACTACCTGCCAGACATGCATTTTCAAAGCATTTGAAAAGATTGTACAGCTCCACGATTTCATGAGCGTTTCCAAAAGCGGAGCATCTTGCAAAAAACGTGGCAGTAAATGCTCCAACAAAAAATACACTTTCGAAACGATAAACCTTCTCAACACTTTCCACACCTTCCATAAAATATTGGATCCGCAGACCAATACAGAACAAACCGAACAATAGTAGTTTAAGTGCCTCTATTTTCGGTCGAATCTTTTCGTTTATAACCAGTCGGTCCTCATTTAGAGAATAAGTAAATGGAGCGGTTCCATAAGTTTCTTGCTGTTTCAAATGAAACCGCATCATTATCTCCAAATTTGGTTCGCCCAGCATTTTGGATTCTCGTTAGAATGAAAAACTGTCTTTGAAATGTATGTTTATATCTCGGCGTACAAAAAATTTGTGAAGCATGATTGGCCTAGATATGCCGAGTAAATTCATCATTTCTTATGTTTGTTACACTCCTATGACGCACATTGTCCACATAAGCGATAAGCATCAAACGCGAAAGGTATGCATAATTCGTATGTTTGTCATCCCTTTGTTCATAAACTGGTCTGATAATTGTGATGACTTTTCGGAATTTTTTTATTACTTTGGAGGGAGGTTATCTCATACTAAATTTATACCAAACACGTCCAAATTAATGTCTTTGCAAAGGTGCAAGTTGTTGGTTCCGCTCGAAATCAGAAGAATTCCTGTTTTTATACGGAAAATATATATGTTTTGATGGGATTCCGTGGTCTTCAGGTCCTTTCTTGATGCGAATTAGATCCTTGTTCCAATCAGGGCTTTTGCCGTGGTGGAAAGGGTGGCAGGTACGAATGAAAACTTGGAATTATACGGTTTTAAGTGCAAATGAAGCTTCGAACAAAGAAAGACCATTGTCGACATTCGATAACTTTATTGTTGTCTTTTACATCCAAGTGGTAGTGCTTGGTATGAGCTCCCTAGTTTTCATTGCAGAAGTAGGCCCAATGATGATTCGCGGATTTAGATACCTTGTAAGCATGAATAATGGTAGAGTGGATGGGTTGCAGGATAATGTCGAAAGGTCGCATTTGAATGCAAAAATCTTCAAAGCTAAAGCTAATCAACCCGGTGTGAGCCTTTGTAGTTTTGGTCAGAAAGCTAAGCAAAAACCGAATTCATTTAGAGTAGCAATTGCTGCTTTTGTCAATCGACTCCGTTTTTGGAAGGTTTCCGTGTAAGCTCAATATATATGTATATCAATTACATTTTTCTTTAAGTAGCAGACATATACATCGGTAATATTAACAATTCACAAAATCTCACAATATTCATAAAATATCTCAATGTATAAAAAAATTTACAAAATATCTTAATTTATCAAAAACAATTAGCAAAATATCTTAATGTATCAAAAATATTAACAAAATATCTTAATGTATCAAAACAATTAACAAAATATCTTAATGTATCAAAACAATTAACAAAATATCTTAATGTATCAAAAGTATTAACAAAATACCTTAATTATCAAAAATATTAACAAAATATCTTAATGCATCAAAAATATTAACAAAATACCTTTATGTATCAAAACAATTACAAAATGTCTTAATGTATCAAAAATATTAGCAAAATACCTTAATGCATTAAAAAACATTACAATTTTCATAATCTTAATATCTAATAATATTTACAAAATGTCTTAATTGGTCATAATTTGGGCGACCGCCAAGATTCTCTTTCCGGAACTTTTACGATGCTCTTTCAGATTTTAGAGGATGATTTAAAATGCTGTTGCACTATTCCTATAAACTAGATTACAATTGACAAGGAAAATCGAATACGTGCTAACTGTAGACCATAATATCACAAATTAAACAAGCTATTTTATTAAATATATGCATAACTTCAGAAATTTAGAACCTTTAAGCCAAATTTAATAACCAAAATTCTTAAAAATGTATGAAACAATTTTCGAAATAACTTAATATCTCATACTAGTACGCTTCAACTACGAATAAAAAATAAACGCAATGTTTTGCATAGTTCAAAGTTAAGGTTTGAGCAAATTTCTACAAGCTAGAAAAAGCAAATAAGAAGCTCACAAGAATTTTATGTGACACTTGACACGTGTCAAATCAGGCTTGAAATACTTTTGACAACATTGGAATGTCCCGCAAACGGCGAATTGCAATGAATGGTCTTCACAAGTATTCAAAGAGTAATGCATGTATACAAACAAACCCCACAGTGAAGAATGAAGAAAATATAACTGAATTTACAGTAGGTAACCACACGATCGAACGCTTGAATGAATATAAGTCTTGTATATATGAATCTTGGTCTAATTTTTGACCCGTCTTTAACTTTTTCTTTGCATTTTGACTATGTTTTGAAAAAAGTATCTCAGAGATTAAGCTATCTCAGAGGATTTAAACGTTATTTTGATAGTAGAATACTTAGAATTATGGTGAATGCCCACCTACATTCGATCATTGATTACGCATTGGACGTCTGGGCAGTTCAAATGGACGAAATATTGCATGAACTACAGCGTAAAGTTGACAGATTCTTGTATGAATTTGAGTATCCAGCAGTTTTCAGGAAGAGAAAGGAAATTAGTGACTCCGAAATTTTTAAGTTACGGAAAAAATATGATGTTTGTTGTTTGAAAGAAAGGCGAGATCTTATTCGTCTTTATAGGCGAGAGTATAGGAATGATGAACTTGAACTTTCTGGTAGGGCTTCGAGTAGAAAAATACCACTTATGAAAGTACCTAAATTTAAATCTGAAACTTTCAGACTGTGGTTGGCAATGCCGTCTTGTAGAGAAATTTGCACCAGTCTGCTAAATTCCTTAGGTACCTCTAATCGTACCGATTCTAAAATTTCTTTGGAGGCTACGAAACTATACGCGGCAGATTTGGCACCATCGTTGATGAATGTACGTTTGCTGATTATCGGATTTATCTCCCTGATGCTGCTTGCAGGCGTAACATCTATGATTCTTGCGGTCAACCTGGATACAATTTAAAATTTAAACAACAATTATTAGGACTTAAACTGCAAAATGCGTATTCAAAGTGCATGTCACGAATAGGAAATTGATTATTAGCCGGGTAGTAACCAAGAAAAATCGTACTGATTTGCACGATGAGGTTTAGTGCTTCATTACATTACTGTTAGTTTAAATTATAAAGACAATTTTTTAAAAATTGAGCATGAAGTGATGAAAATTAAGTTGCTGAATACGTAAGTATGAGAAGGACAAAGAATATTATCGATCAAATAAGTAGCTTGGGCTACAAGCTTATCTCCGTGATCGTTCGCAAACCCCCGACAAAACCGAGTTCAGTCGATGCAGAATTCGATTCACTTTCGTATGGTAGTCCTTGTTTGGAACATTTGACTTACAACGGCACTTAATTACTTAAGGGGACTTACAACGGCTCGAATTTTATAAATGTTTCATGTCAAAAGTAAAAAAAATATCAAATTCAACTTTTTTCACCATGCCAGATTTGCATTGGTATCAAAGATGGTCGGAAGGTATTTGTTACCGTGAGAGGTATACTGTCATGATAAAAACATCCAAAATTCGTATTTTATGCATACTAATGGTTTTTTAAAAGTATTTGACACTGGTTAATTAAGAAATATTAACTGAAACTATAAACGTGATAACTCTGGTGTCCAGACTAGTTTCCTATTAATTCCTGCTCACTGTAAAAATTTAGACTTCAGAATTTAACTTATCAACAATTTAAGGAACCTAATCTCAACCCCGACATGCAAATCAAATGCACTATCGTTCCTTGTGTTTTTCCAGCAATACTAATATAAAAAAAGCTAACGCTTTAAAAATGTAAACATTTTTTATTTGAAAATTGTTACCTGTTGGAGCAATGTTCCGGAGTTTTGCACGGCATAAAGGATTTTAAACCGTAACCATGACTGTAAAACTCTTCGTATGTATACCCTTGTGGTTTGGTTGTAATTGAAGAACCACCGCAGTCAATTTCAGAAAAAAATTGAAGACAGTTTCCATAGTTGTATGATGAGAGATGGTAAATTGACTGTATATTTCTGCATGTGCACACATCCCGAAACTCCTGTTTGTTTCCGCGACGTTCTCGGTCAGCATACATGTCTATATTTATTTGGGGACCAGTTTCCAAATCATTACAATTCCTGTACGACTTAAAAAATTCTCCCTGAAAGGCACTTTCTCATCTAACGATGATATCAAACATGGCTTGATTAAGCGGTATACAGTCATCATTGCGAAACACGGCAATACATTCTTCCACTTTTATGGACCAAAAACCCCTGAAGCTGGTTGGAACACTTTGACACGATTTTGAGGAGAAAACGACGGTGGAGTTTCCTGGAAGAAATATTTTTCCAATAAAACATTTTCTCACTTCTACGGTAAATATTTATGTACTTACTTCACTCACCTTTGAAATTCATTCGTTTAAACAGTTCTACTCTTGCCCCAAGGCTGTAGGTAATCAAGCTAAGAACTGTCAAAAGTTTGCAGAAAAACGATGCCATCATGATAGTTTCCAATCCGTTCTAACTGCAGCTTGTAACTCAACAAAAAATGAGTGTGTTCTGGCAAGTTGTTTGTGCTTACCAAGTATTATATAGTTGACGGTCTATCCTTCAAAAAGTGTATCATTTCGTTTGACCAGAAAAATTTGACCATTAAAACCTAATTCATGAGATGTTATGGATGATCTGTTTCTCAATAACCTTAAAAGGGATTTCATCGTGCTACAACAACTTGTAAAATCTATTTCGTCATTGTAGTTGACTGAAAGCAGTTTTTGACCAATTGAAATGATTTACATGAATTAAAAGAGAAGTATGGTGAGCGTAGATTCCAGTCGGCAGCTGGTTCTACTCATTTTGACTGCCGCATGATGCTAATGAATTGGTATAATAAAGGATATTTTGACACATTTCTGAGTGTATCTACCTGCATATAACAAAAAAATCATATATTATATACATACTACAAAAATTCATGGTAAGAAAACTTAAAAATACACCAAGACTATTCCTTTTATATATTCAAATACACGTAAATTGGTTATTAAGCAATTTAGTGAAATTAGGAATTTTTCGTCGTGTACGTCAATTGAGGAGAATGTCTTAAGAAAATTTCCTAGTAGACGTAAGAATTTACTTGAAACATTTTAAATAATTTAATGAATCCATCACACTACTGTTAAGCATCGTCATCAATTCATCCTCAAACAACAAAACTAAATTTGTGAGCCACAAGATTACCTACCGACGTAGGTTACAAACAGCCTGCAATGTAGTGATTGACATTTAATTGGCTTCGCAAGCCATAAAAATACAATGGTTATGTTCATACATACATAGTACGCTTTTTTAATATGTTTTTCATGTAACGTAAGCATGTGGTGTTCCAGATCCTCATGATTGGAATGAATTAAGTTTACATTGAGATGTGGAGACTTGCGAAAAAAAGATCATCTGGGATTTGAGCATCTCACCAAGTAATGTCGAGGTCAAAACCCATTCAGCCGTACATACTTCTGTTTTAGTCACAACAGAAAATCTGTGAGGAACCAGACACTGACGTCAAATTATGCTAAATTAGAGTGCTACGGAAAACCAATGAATTCAATTTGATAGGAGTTGTGACAACGTATTTCAGATATTATTGATATTGTGATGACGATGATACCGCACAACATCCACCTGTTTTTCAAAGATATTAGACTACTAAAAATTTAGCTTCGCAATATCGTCGTACCTGACAAGGCAAAGGGGCGCCGGAGCATTCTGAAAATGACATGGAAATACGGGTAACGCGAGCAAATTTGTAGTAGTTGGAAATATTGGATTTATGTGATGGCTCCATACCGTCGCACAAAAAATCGTAGCCGAATCAATATGGATATATATTACATGAATATCCACATTACAAATTTGATGTCTGGTGTTGCTCATGACTCATGAGCAACACCAGACATCAAATCAGTCATGACTGATCTTTGGTAGTCCAAAACCCCATTTCCCAAGTACTTACGACAGAACAGTGTGTGACGACGAGTTGGTTATTGCTTGGTAAAGGCTGAAATAAATGCTCAACAATTTTTCGCGAATCTCTACACATAACTGTATGCGTAATTCATTCCGTTCATGAGGATTGCGAAATTGTCCACTTAATTTTTTAAAGCAGGGCATTTATGAATAGGATAGTGCTTCAAATGATGGCAATTAGTATCGAATGGTAAGCCATGAATATATGCCATCCCGTTCATTCATTTTTGTTTTTCATTAGTTGGAAACAAAGTTGGTTTGAGTCATTAGCAATTCTTCGTAGAAATGAGATGTCCTGAAAAAATGAGGCAATGCTACATGACTAAATTACCAATAAATGAAAAACACATTATCTATATGTGTATATGCATGCGAAGTTCATGTAATTTATACCCCCGTCAGGTCGCCGTTTCAATGATTTCACAACCATGCTGCCAGACGTGCATTATAGTTGAGTCGAGGAACATCAAACGTTTACAAGTGTGAAAGATGCAGATGTCTAGCTTTTCCCATTCAAATGTTCACGACCATATCGCGCAGACCTGAATAATTCAACATTCCTTTTAAATTCAGCAACAAACTTTTTCGTCCAATAAAAATATTACACTTCAATTAAACGCAAAATGCAAATAAAAAGTGAAACAAATAAATGTACCACATATTATTGGATTATTATAATTAAAAAACCTCTACCAATGACTCCAAGGGAAGACTGGATGTGAGAGTTTGCTCAATATATTTTTCATTTGGCAAATACATATGAAAGCATTCATTAAATGTTTTAATAAATTATCTTGAGCTACTTCAACAGATGCATCCGGATGCAAAATAGATTCCCAAAAGTTCTCACAGTCCGTTGAGTCAATAAAGGTATGTTTTCATACATATAAGAAGTTTCTCTGAATTGTTATCAGTCAACAATATTACGTCGAATAGCAAGCTTTCGTCTCATGAATGTATTTGCCGAGAATATTGATCTACACAGCTCAGATGGAAATGAATAAATACAATTACGACGAACGGGCATAAGTTTTATAAAAATGATCAACTCTTGACTAAATATTAGTCAAAGCATATTTTTGCTGAAAAGCTCTTCACTGTTAATTGACACTTGTTGTAAAAATGAATCCGTCACGTTTGCATTATCTCTCTAAATTATACAAAAATAATCAGGAAAGTTGTAGCGATCTCTTCAGTTGACGAATTCTTTCTAGCAGTAATATTGATAAAGTTGATTATTTAAAAAGGAAGTTCTTGCTCCCCATCACTATGCTGAAAAAGCCAAAGTGTCCATTGCAGAGAATTGATTTTGATGTGAGTAGTCGTTTGATTTTTATTGAAAAGAGTGATTTTTATTTACTATGGAATGAATTCATCAATTCATTCAATGCTCCATCATCATTTATCATCTCATTAATGAGCTCAACCGAGTCATTTCCCAAGAGTGTCTGCGATAACATATCAAAAGAATTGGAATGACGACCACAAGAGCATTTACAAAAAATCTTCACAAGTCCTTCACATCTTCACAAGTTCTCAAAGAGTAATGGAAACATAAATACACATACGTTGTATGTGTTTTATTTTTTGGTGATTTGGCGAGGAATTTCTTTTGACGCAAACCGACACCGTTTCTAACTATTCAAACATTATGAAACGGAATGAATGACATAACACTCATTACTCGCTTTTGTTTCATTACCAATTCTCTTAATTTTTAACATCCTTTTGTCAGTGCAGCTGCTTGGAAAATATTGGACACGAATCGAATTCTTATATAATAAATAATGTTCACAGTCACATGTGAATTGTCGTGTAAATTATTCGGCTATGACTAAGCAGTTTGTCAAGAATTGTCGCGGTCAGGGTCAAATCCGTTTAGCTACATAAACGTCAATTGGTGGGAATAAAACTCTACAGGAATTATGTGGGGAGCCAAACACAGACGTCAAATGGATAAAATTCTTTCATTTGCTTGCGTTTCATTTAAGTTTTGATGACAATTTAACACCTCCGCTCCGGTCCTTTTTAGAATTTCGTTATTTTTATGAAAAATGTGATGAAGATTTTGGGTGTGCTAAATCTACAACAATGAAATTGAATGAAATAGAAACAGGCAAGGTGTTTTCTTACCAATAGGAAATTTAAATCTTTACTTTAATGGGTGAACTCCAATATTGAAAATATTCAAGCTTTCCAAAAATATTTCCTTCCAACATTTTGTAGGGAAAACTTGTCTGGAGCTACCTGTATATTATATTAATAGAACAAATTGCATTCAAATTGAAAAATGACAGCTAAACTTACGAGAAAAAATAAGGAATCAAGAAACATTTGTCAAATCTTCATGGAGTGAAATGCATATGAGAGTATATGTGAACTTCTAGCAGGCATTGTTTGTTTCGGATGAAATCACAAAATTGGCAGTAATAGTAAACAAAGCCAGCTCAGCAGTCATCTAAAAAATAAACAGTAAATTTCTACCATCTTCAACACGGTTGTTTTCAACTGAAAGCACATTGGAAAATTTTTGAAAATTTCATCAGCATTGCTTGTTGAAAATCTCAGTTATTATATATAACGATTCGTTTTCAAAATGCGTGAAAGAGCTAATTGTAAGAAAGCGCAAAGCCAACAAGCATGGAAAAGAAATTCTTGAAAAAGACATTGTATGTTATAGGGAATGTGTCATATATATTTGTACATGAGTAACAATTCCTTCTGGCAATGAATGAATCGAATTAAAGAGCTTATGTATTTTCTTCAACTTTAATAAAATTCATGAAGAAAATACGAAAGTGGTTGCATGAAAAACGTGGACAAATGCTTCAAGGAATTTGCTTAATTTCAAACTTATTCAAAAAAATATAATAAAAAATTATTCCTGTATCTGTAAAAAAAATATAATAGTAGTAAGCACTGATCTCAGCGGATGCATTATTAAGACAACTTGACTTTGCGAAATATCATTTGCGGAGATCAATTCAGAGAAAATTTTGTAATGGCAAGTCTTAAAAAGATAAATAATAATGAGCTACACAAGTCCAGGCAAAATTCATTTCTAAAGTGTTATTACATTCAATAGATGTAACTTTTTCATATACGTTTGTACAATGAACCATATTTTGACCACACATACACATCCTTCCATGCCCGGATGTCATTATTTTAATCAAATGTCACCCACTTGATCAAACACATATTATTTGATCCTTCATTAAATTTTCGTGGAATATGTCCGAATTGGCATTAAAATGAAACTGTGGAAGGACAGACTGACTCAATTATCATGTCTTCCACTCTGTTTCGACGTACGTCTTTTTGATACCGCAAACTCTTTCATGGGCATTTCATTTGGCAGAAGCTTTCATTTTCCTTTTGCCGTGAATTAAACAGGTTCATTTGTTAGTTTTCCGCAACATTTTTATTAACCCCAAGAGAAACTTTTAATAATTCAAGCCTGTGCGACACCATCATGAAGATTTTAGAATTTTCGAGAGTTTGGGGTGTTTTACTCCTGTCCAGTATGACTTTACCGGTACATGGAGCTTGGGTTGAGTTTTTTAAGGAGGCCAATTTCAAAGGTAAGTGTTCAGATGTTTATTTTTCTCGTTACAAACTTTGTCAGAAGTGTGAGGCGGAGAAAGTACAATCTAACGGAACATTTTACTTATATTATCGCCAAACTTTTGGATGTTTTTCCCCGCACAATATTATGCTTGAGCTTTGGTCAACATGGTGTGAACCCCAAGATTTTTCCTCCTCATGCAGGTGACAAATTGGATTTCAACTCGTCCTCAAGTTGTACTAACTTGCCACCCGAATTTCTAAGCTACAGTGGATCAGTTAAAACTACTTCGTGCATAGTCTTCTACAGCAAAAAAGACTGCTCAGATGTGACCGATTTCTACGACACCAATTCTCGAGGATACGTTCACGTTATTAAATCAAAGGAAGATAATTTCCGTCAATTGAATTTTACTTACAGAAGTACGGCCCGTCATGACTTCCAAGTAAAATCACTGAGGGACTGTACAGAAATAGAAGGTCGGCCGCAGGCAGATTTTGACTATTATGAGAAAAAGGACTTCGCTGGACAAACTACTCGATTTCGGGATATCTGCACGTGTACAAGTCTACCAACTAAATTATACGATAGTGTTCCAAGGTCTGCAAATACATTTGGCAATTGTTTCGAAATTTATAATACAGAGGACGGCTGCTCAGGAAAAGTTGATACATTATTTGCCATGCAGTTCTCCATCTTTTACAGCAGCATCTACTTCATTAAACCTTGCTATGTTCCAGAACCATGTAAAAGGTAATAGTTTTAATCATCCTTAAAAACTGTTTCAATGAAAGCGTAGTAGTATAAGCATATTATTTATCTAATGTTTCAGATATACGGCAACCATTTTAAATTTTCAACCGATATCTGACATCCAGACAATACCAGTCAAAGCTTTACAAGTACAGAAAAACAGCAAACAAATCATCAACAATGGAAGCATGACGCAGGAACATGTTTACGACGTTGAAGCGGAATTCAACGAATCATTTCAAATAGATGTCCCAGACCATTTAAAACAACTGACTGTTCTGAATTTCACCCAGCTTCATTTTGTAATTCTCCAAAGTGTAGCTCCAGTTCTAGAAAACTCTTCATCCACATTTAAGACAGCTGTTTTGACAGCGTTGCAAAATCTGCAGTCGGGTGGGAACGAATCACTGAAGGCAGAAATTTCCACCAAGACAATAATTCAAATCAAGGGAAAATCGAGTTTGCCTCCATGCACAATAAATGAAGTGAGGCCCTTCGTTGAAGTAACTGAAATCGAAATCCCGTGTCGACTGCAATTTCACATTGTTGGCAATATTCGAAATTCTGAAGAGCGTCTAAGCGCAAAAGACATACAGAGGAGTTTTGAAAATTTGAATGTTACGGACAATGGCACTGCAATTGCTGAAACAATAGTCAAGCTGAAGTTTCGGTTCAGGAGCAAAAGCTGGGCTAATATCACCCATGTACCTGTTGCAGAGTGTAGGCAGAAATCCATAGAGTTGACGGCTAGAGTAATCAACCTGACAGTGGGTCAAGGTCACGCCGGACCGAACATTCAACAACAAGCAATCGCCACTAAAGAAATTTTTAAGAATAACGGAACTACCCAACAAGAAGACAACTATGAAGCTGCAAGGCGAATAAATGAGACAGCTAAATTCCAATTCCCAGAGGAAGTAACAAAAATGAAGTTCGTGAATTTTGCACCGGGCTTAAAACCTGGCATTGAGGTATCTAACCCTTTCATCTCCAGATCCTGGACGGTACTTCAAAGTAGCTTAACTGCGGCATTTAAAAATCATTTAAACACAGAAGAAACCATTTTGTTTGAGGTTCAGGAGGAGAAAGAATATAGAGTTCAGAGAAGGATAACCGTCTCCCCATGCACAAAATACGAAGTAAGCTCATTCATTGAATTAGTAGAAAATTTTGAAATCCCGTATCAAGTTCAACTTGAAATCACCGGCATGCTGGGGAGCGAGATAGTGAAAGCAGATGAAATCCAAAATATCTTGGAAGACATAACAGTTCTCAGAAACAAGGATATTTTTACCGTGATTGCTCAAACCACAGCGCAACTTAGCTTGACATACGGAGTTGGTTCTGGGATTGATGCAAGTGGAAGTCCGATACTGGATTGCAGGGGTCGTTTTATAAAGTTTGGTGCAAGTATCGTAAACCTTGAGCTCCTTAAAAATGAATCTAACTCGACAACCCTAGCTGAGAAGTTGCAAGTTTCCCCTAAACTCGTTTTTATCAACAACAGTACAACTCAACAAGAAAAACAGTTTGAAGCTTCCAAAGAAATCAAGGAAACTGCACATTTCGTGTTTTCAAAGGATATCGCTCAACTCCATTTCATTAGAATTGATGAATCGGTGGAAAGTAAACTGGAGAAAGCTATTCCATTCCTTTCAAGCGTGTGGACAAAGCTGAAAGGAGGGTTTGTTCCGAATCGGTCCAACTGGAACGAAACCATATCATTTGGAGTACAAAACGAAAAAGAGTTTAGGGTTCTGGAAAATCTTGTTCTAGCGCCATGCATGAGATATGATGTCAGCGCGTTTATTGAAATAGCAAACGATGTCGAAGTGAGCTATCGTGTCCTGCTGGAAGCTACTGCTAAGCTGGGATCAGAGGCAGTTGGAGCTGATGAAATTCGGAGTAATCTGAAAGACATGACTTTACTGCATGATAAGGATGATTTTACTGTAGTTGCGGAGACAACTATGAAGCTGAGGTTGAACTATGGACTTGGCACTGGACTTGATAATGCTGGAACGCAAATGCTGGACTGTATGGAAATTCAAGCGGCTCTTGTTGCGAACTGTAAATTTACTTGTTCAGGTTGAGTTAATATTTTATTCCGGTGCTTCTATTAAATCTACCTGAAACTGTACATTTTGACTTAATTTTAGTGCCATTCAAATAACAAGTTCAGTAAAAAAATGTAACTTTCTGTTACTGTTATCTTACCCATTTCTGATTTCCTAATATATTTTATTAATCTACCATATTGTACAGAATATATATAAATTTCCACATTTTATTTGAAATTTGAAGTAATTAAATTGTAAAATTAACTTGTGTGCCTAATTTCGTTTTCCTGGAAGCATTCCTTTTTAAATTTGGAATGACTATGGTTTAGAATTAATATCTCCTATCAGACAAAGTTTTGACGTGAAAAAGCCGGCCTTTAAATCCTTGCCAATCTCAACGATTCCCAAATTCAGTTTCATTTTAGCATTCATCTGTATAATATCTTATTTAAATTATATTTTTCTTTCATTTTGCATATAATTAAATGTGGGCTATTATTTGGAGGACATAGCGGTTTGAGCACTGGAGAAAAATGTTTTTTTGTCGTGCTAAAACTAAATTTGTTGCATATTTATCTGCATTGCGTGGTTTAAAATTTCGAGATACACGATGTGTCGGTTATCTAATATAAATTCCGACCTGTTCTACTAAATGGTTTTTCAAGATTGTCTACACATTTTCTATAATTACTATTCGGAATAACTGAGCAGCTGTAAACATATTTGAAATCTAAATAGAATTTGACCGCATTCGCAATTACAACTAATTCAGTTCTGCTTCGTCGTGAGACATTGGTTAATTCGGTCATTCAGTTTTAAAAACCATTTATATTGTAAACAACATAAATCATTAAATAAAACATTATTGACTTGACGATCATGATCAAAATTACTGCGAAAAACGCGAGCCGTGCTCTGGTGTTGACATTTTTGTGCAATTTCATATTGGTTGACGTTGGATGTATACTCGTTATTTTTTCAAAGCAGTGGCACCGATGAAAGAATGCCGCCTTTGAATGATGATAATTTGTAATTTATGGGGATCATACTTAACGAACTATTTATTCATATTCCTAATATATCGTTGGTTGGAAAATGAGCTTGCTTGCGTCAAAAGTAATTTCTCACATTCGCAAGATATCTTGCCGTACTCATGAGCACGTTATGTTGCCTAAAAATTGAAACAATATATATTATATACGCATGTAAGTATGAAAATATCCCTGACTTTTTGACGGCTTGATGTTCAACAGACGTCGTGACCTACGATATAAACCAACAACTCCTCCAAACTAACTGGCACACTCAATTCATCAAAGGAGAGGATCGTAACTAGTTTCTTGTGATATTTGTGCCATTGTTTGAGTTGCAAGTTGTACACAAAACAAAATGGCAACAATACATTTGCCTATGATTTCCAAACTTTTGGTGTTAGCGGTTTTTATTTGCTGCTGTTGTGCGGCAAACGTGCAGTTTTTCTGGGAACATGATTTCAAAGGCAAGTCAGTTGATAACATGCAACGAGATATCAAGAGGATAACGAATTTTGATAAAAAATATAAGACACATTTTAAATTGTTAGGCACCGTGTACGAAGCCACTTCATCAACAAGCTGCAAAACCCTGCCAAACGGATTTGAAAAGTTAAACGGTTCAATAAAAACAACTGGATGCATTGCAGTTTTTCACCAGGCGAAATGCGAGAAGGACAAATCTTGGGCGTCTCTGATTAAATCAGAAGAGAGCCGGTTGAGTGAGTTAATATGGAAGTATGAGGATAAGAAGTTAAACTGGTTTACGGTGTCGTCGTACAGAGATTGCACAGATATGGAGAGAAGACCCCAAGTTGACTTTGACCTTTTTAGAGAGGATTATTTAAAAGGAGAAGTGGAGCAGTATCGAGATATGTGCTCGTGTACAAACTTGAGATATGATGGAACAACCTGGAAAGACCGGTCAAGTAGATTTTATGGTGATTGCTTCAAAATGTATTACAATAAAAATTGTGAGGTAGAGCCCAGGTATACAAGACATTATACAGGTTACCACTATGTGGGTGGTTATTACCAATCAATCGAACCTTGTCATCCTCCACAAGCACAGTGTGCTGTCAGGTGAGAATTAGCACGCAGTTCCTAAAGGAATATGAATTTTGACGGGTTTGAAATAATCAATAATTCTTTCATTGAACAAATTGTAGATTTAGCGCCAGCATCTTCAGAGTTCAGCTCAAGACTGAATTTTCCGCTATAGAAACCGCTATTAGCAAAGTCCCGATCGAAGTATTTGTTAACAACGGCACCTCTACAATCGAACGCTACGTTGAGTACAATGAAGAAATCACTGAAACTTTGCACTTCGAACTGTTCAATGCAACACATCTATTAACTGCCATCACTTTTGAGAACGGGGTAATCCAAGAATTGCGACAAACCGTTCCAAATCATCTGCAACACCAGTCTTTGTCCGGACTTCAAACTTTTGAGTATAATGGAACAGTTGTGAGTAAAAGGGAGTTGAGAATTCGGGAAAAGTTGACGTTGCCACCATGCACGAAGCTTGAGGTCATTTGGCTCGCTGAAATAGCTCAAATAGAAAAGGACTACGAAGTCCACCTCAAAATTACGGCAGCCATACAAGAAATTAAAAGAATGAGTGCCAAGTTCATTCCGCATTATTTTGAAGACCTCAATTTCTTAACAAAACAAGATAACTTTTCTTCGGTTGCAAAAACTGATGCAAAATTGAGTATGAATTACGTTGCTACAACCAGGTTAAATGTGACAACAGAACCAATAGCGGAGTGCAGGAAGCGGTTGATTAGACTGAAAGCTATTGTAACAAACGTTACCGCAATTACCAATACCTCAAATTTGACACAAGTACTCCAGACGTTCCCGATGAACAACACACAGATATTTATCAATAACGGAACAACCCAACAAGAAAAATTATATGAGGCAGCAATGGAAGTGACAGAAATTGGAGAATTTATGTTCTCAAGTGAGTTAAATAAAATGAGTTTTGTTGAATTCCACAATAATTTGCAAATTGACGAGAAACCATCCATTTCATTCCTTAAAAATGCGTGGGAAAATCTTAAAATCGGGAAAATGACAAGGGAGCAGAACGAAATAATTCCTGATGAGCCATATAAGTATACGATGCTGAGTAACAACACTTACCGAGTTGAGGAAAAGCTTGCAGTTTCTCCATGTACAGAATACAAAGTTAGTTCATTCGTTGAAATCGCCAAAAATGTTGAAATTGAGTACAAAATTCAACTTCAAGTTACTGGTCTACTGGGATCTGATTCCGTGGATGCGGAAGAAATCAGAGAGAATCTAAAAGATCTCCAATTTATCGCCAATGAAGACAACGTCACAGTCGTTGTCGAATCCACTGGCAAACTAATTCTAAACTATGTGGTTGGTACGGGAGTTGATGCAGAAGGAACGCCATTGCGGGAATGTTACGAAAGACATGCCGAATTTGTTTCAAACTTTAATTTTGTTTGCTCCGGGTAAAAAACAAATTTTTGCGGGGGTACTGCACTATATTATGTTATGTTACAACATTTGCAGCTTTGTAAACACCTCGCACTTGATGAAGTTTGACATAACTAATATTTTTTTTGAGAATCGGAATATTACGTTGTTTTAAATAAATTACAAATATCGGATATAAATTTTTGTTCAAAGATTAAATTTCGTTGCAGAAACTACAGTGTGTTCAATCTGATAAACGAAAGGCAAGTTTCTGAAGATAGTAAAAATACATTAATTTTCTCCCCGATAATTTCATTAAATGTTTTAAATAGGGTTACCAACAGCTATTAGCTTACTGTCAGAAGGATTAACAAGTTATGGTGTGATGAACACGTGCATTCGCCAAGTGGCGGCACTATATGCAGGAATTCATAAATGATCTAGTCCAAACAATTACTAAATGCTAAAATACCGTCAAGAAAACACAACATTATACCTATATGAAATGTGTTCAATTTGGCTTATGGAATCTTGTAGAATCCTACAGTGCTCAAATTGGTTTAATATTTCCTATAGGATCCGTTTTAAAATTTTTGCTGGGGATACCGGAGTTCATTGTTTTCAAGAACGTATATATATTGTAATGTGCATACAATATACGGTATTATTGCAGCGATATAATGACTCTTTATTGACTTACCAGACTATAATATGCATAAACATCATACAGTTTTTGTTGCTGCATATTATTTCAAACATTTCGATTCATTTCAAATTTGCACGTTAGTTTGTATTTCAATAGCATCAAGCTTTCATCCCATATTAAATGAAACCAAATTATTAAAAACAGGATTTAAATTTGGATTTGGAGGTATGCAAATGCAATCCTGAAAACTGACTGACATGCCTGACAATTTCATATTTGAAATACATATAATACCAACGTTTATAACTGCCAATGAAAAACATTTGTTGTATAACCAAGAAGTCAAAAAATAATATAAAACTGCATTTTGTACAAAACAAATACCAACCGACAAAATATAATGAGACAAGCATTTTACAGCAAAAACGTCATTTGTCACATTTTGCAACCTAAAATAAATGAGTTTCAAATAAAGATGCCACTAACTAAATATAAAAAAAAAATTTAAAAAAAAGGCAGGACGTACCAGACCATGCAAGTAAGCTCTCGGGCTGCTTGCCATGTGTCCGGGGATTCAAACCCTCGTGGAACCATTACTTTGC
>JAQGAP010000632.1:0-29960 GCA_034697805.1 Orchesella bifasciata
CTTTTGATGCAAATAGCGCAAAACCAATCGGTTTTTGGAGTCTGAAAGTATTTTTATCGGATCCGGCAGGTTCAATTACATATAAATCAATAAAAACGGTGTCATCAATGACATTTTTGAAAAAATGTCTCAAATCCTCATGATAGAGAGAATAGCAGGAAATAATCCAATGTGCAAGAGTGGTTTCAAAGTCAAGTCAATATCTGATTCTTTACCTCAAGAAACCATAAATGCATGTTGGCACTTGCTAATGCAGAGTTTTTTTCACTGCAAGGGAATAAAGAAATTTTGGTTTCAACCGGTCTCGATACTGCAATGCATATTCCTATCTCATGTATTGAGAAAAACTACACGCCGCCTGCACCGACTTACTACGGTTCTATTATCCTTCAATCCCATTCGTTTCTACAATTCATACCCTTGTTGTAGTTATAAAAGCTGTACTTTTTTCCTAACCCCTAAGGAACATTTGAAATTAGGTCAACCACTTGGCTGGGAGGGTACCGAATTTGTTAAATACAAGGCCTTGTATCCCTTTTCCATTCTCTTTCAACCCGTTCCATCCAATCCATAGCTTGTGTTGCTCGGAGAAGTACGCTCAGATTCACTGGGTACTTCCATTTAAGTTTGCTGAGATATCAGTCGCATTCTTGTTTTGTAGGGAGTTTTTGAAAACTTAAGTTGTGCACTTATGACTGGGACTCCATTTATGCACTGATGACTGTGCACTGATGACCTGTTTGAAGCAGTGGAAATGGTGAATACCGATCCGTGTGAGTAGTTATTTTTGTTACAAATTAGAATTGTTAATAGTTATAGTTTTTGATGTAAAAAATGGGGGAGTAATAGTTTCTGTATGAGACAACGAAGCAAATGTGCACTTTTTCTTTTTACGGCAACATTTATTATTGTGAAAAAACAAGTATCAATTTAATTCCTTTAGTTTACAGTTTACGCAACAGTTATCAGGAAGAGATTAGAAATAGTTTTTAAAATGAATTGGTCTATAAATTTCCAATTCCTGTTAAATTAAATTTATTAACTTACGTTAAATATATCTATTCGAGTTCTTGTTCAGGTTACACACAGTATTGTGCACAAACATAAGTCATGAATAATATTGTTTATGCTTATCAATTTCCGATTCATATGATAAAGGATTTGATTTTCTGAACAGAAGACGGTCACAAGCAATGAAAACCATTGGGGTGTAATGAAACCAACCAGACGGCAGCACCGGAATTTCATCAGCAATGGTATGGATAACAATGAGGATAATCAGACAGTGATTTACAAACTTGTGAGCGCTCTAATCTCCAATATTGTTGTTGGGAGGGGTTTATTTTATGGGATAAAAGTGGAAAATCGTGATAAAAATTAACATAGCATGATAGCCAAATAAGGGAATGAATACATGATGGAGGAAACGTTATGTGTTTGTGTAGGAAAGTGTTACATGTCCAATAAAATAATCCACTAATAAAGAATGTGTTACCAATTTCCTATGCAGGGTTTGGGCAATTGCAGAGACGTAGCTAGGATTTGGTCCCTGGCCCCCATCGCCACGGCACTGGGCAATTGTTGTCAGCAACCGGAATCTTGGGATCGTAACTCACAATAATGGAACAGGGCAGCCTGAGTTTGTTACGGATTTAAAATGGTGCGTCAGATTTACACAACTCTGTAACGGTGTAAGCATTTAAGTACAACAGGGAACTTAGCGGACGGTGTTGATTTGTAATTTCAGTTAACTCAAATAAGCTCATTTAACATAATATAGGAAGCGGTAATAGAAAGATGGCAACTATTTTGCACTCTTAGTTTTATTACAATGCAATAGATACAAAAATTTTGTATGGTAAAAATGAAGGTAGCTGCCTGAAAGTTACATTTTAACTTGTATTATGAAAAGCTCACTGTGTAAGGTACTCACAAGTGACCTTAAATATTTTTTCAATCTACTTAGTCAGAAAAACCAACACTCACAGTGGTAATTCTTTAGCGAAACCGTATTGAAACAAAAAATATGCAAAAGAAATTACGACTCACGATGATTTTGTATCCAGCAAGCAATATATGTTTATGTTTGCAATTTCACGAATTGTTGTATCGAAAACTTGTGTTGAAAACACAAGTAAAACATAGAAAGGATGTTTTAAACGTTTAACCCTATATTTTGGACAAACGATTTAAGAAGATATTCTCTTGTTATATCAGAATTGCAATAGATTGGCGATAATGAAATATTAACATCAGTCAAAGAACTGACTGATTTAGGTTGATGATGAGCTCTTTTTTAGTCCGGAGCATCGCTGAATTTGGTTTAGTATATTTTTCACAATTGCTAATGCTTTTGTGGGAGTCTCAATGTAATTGATAGTCAAATTCAATTTTGGTGTATTTATTCTGAAATGCGCAATTACTCGATACTGAATGAAATACATATTATCTTATCTTGCATGTTCGTTGCAGAAACAGGGGTGCATAATTGTCATTCAGAGATTCGGTATAGATGCCAAAATTCCTCATGGAATCAGAGCGGCGCATCTAGCATTAGTCAAATTGGAATGAGCGAAACGGAGGATAACAAAGCGGTTCCAAAATTTAAACCTACTTTTTCCTAAAGATAGATCTTACAAAGTATTAATTTTAATGTCTTCATCTAATTCCATCAACAAAATTGGAATTTCAAACGGGAATAGTCATTTATAGTCACTTTAAAATCGGGCACTACCCAACATAGTAAGATTCTGCTGCAACGCAAATTATTAAACTTCCTTCCAATCCATAAAATAAAGGCACTCAATTCATTTTGGGAATCACATTGACCTTGACGTATCAGGTACTCACAGGAAAGCGTAGATACTGATTCTTCAAACTATTCCATATTTTCATAACTGAAGGCATTTGTGTAAGGTATTCACAATTACAACAAGGATCGTAGTGGACGGTGCTGATTATAATTTAAGTCACCTTTTGGAAGTTACACTTTCAGATAAACTCATACAGGGACCGGCAAAAGAAAGTTGGTAATTATTATGCACTCATAGTTTTATTACAATGCAAAAGATACATTTATACTGCAACTTGTACTAAAAAAAGCTCAATGTGTCAGGTACTCACAAAAGAGCGTAGAAATCTTTTCAACCTACTTTAGTCGGAAAATCAGTACTCACAGTGGCAATCCTTTTGTGAATTCTAATTGTAGCACAAAAGATGCAAACGAACTTACGAAGCAGGATGATTTTGTATCTAACAAGCAGTATATGTTCATATGTACAATGCAACAATTGGTTGTATAGAAAATGCATATTCAAAAAAACAAGTACAAGACGGAAAGTTTTTTGTTGTTTTACGTTGTATCTTAGACAATTGATTTTAGCAAGGTAATCAGTTCTGATTTGAGAATTTCAGCAGGTTGGCACATAATTTTGTGATGAAATATTAACATCATCGTTCAACAAACTGGCTGGTCGAGGCTGCTCTGTTGATGAGTTTTTTCTTTGTCAAGAGCATTGGAGGAATATGGTTTAGGAGATATTTTACAACTGTTAATGCGTACGTGGGAATTTCGAAGCAATTTAGTCATATTCAGTTTTGTTGGATTTATTGTTAACGCAGTTACTCGACACTGAATGAAATTTATCTTATTTTCCATTTGCATATTCCTTGCAGAAACAAGGATGCAAATTTTTTTTCTAAAAAATCACTTTCATCAAAATATAAGTTATAAAGGATTCGGTATATCCGTATATGCCCTTCAGGAAAATTAGCTAAAAGTAACATACTTGTCTTTCATCTGACTAAAGAATTATAACTCTGTATATACTTTTAGCTTCTTTCAAAATGTAAAGTAGTATTTTCTGTACAAAATCATAAATCTGCTTATTTCCGTTGCACAATGTAAGTTCAACAGAAATTCGCTCTTGAAACTGTTTCACGAATTTATTAATATATATTGAATCTTTCTAGATATATGCATGTATGTGAAATATGAAAAAAATGTATGTTTTTTGTGTTCCATTGATTAAATCGGGCATTGGCACTGGTAAGCAAATATAAAATTAAATATTTGCGTCGACATATTATTGACCGATTAAATGAAGTTTATGTTTGTAGCTTCATTTTATGTGGCATTGTCGATTTTTTAATCAGTTTCTTTAGAAACGTTATCTCCTCACGGGAATCTGCAAACAATTTCAAGCTAAGATATTTACAGCAAAACATGCAGAGTATTGATCCATTATGTAATTTCAGTACCGCGATTCCTTTGCATTTTATCCAAAAGCAGTAATTACTCAATGATAATCCAGTTATTGCTAAATATTGTGTTGAAACTAAATCGCATATTATGCATGCTGTAACAAATGGGAAATTAAGAACATGTGTGATGGTGTGAACAAACACTTCCTTTGTTAGTTATATATGAAGCATTGTAAATGAAAATAGAAAATCGTATTTGATGTTTCATGCACACGTATTAGGTATACAAACTCTTCCCTTTTAAATCAGAATAAAATTTGGTTAATATAATTACTTATCGGATTTGGTGTAATTTCTTGAGCTCTAAAACAGTATTCCCAACGCCACGTCATGAAAAAAATGCGCATCTGAACTGTTTTAATCACGTTAAAGGGAGAACCTAAATAATTTGCAATAAGTATGCATTTTGACTCCCTTGTACAAGGCGACTTCACTTTATTAAGCTAACTCATACATTTGATATGAAAACATAAATTGAAACGTATGGACGAGTAATTTGTGAGGTAGCTGCAGTCCATAATAATTGTGAATGGTATGATGCCGACCAAAACGTGCTAACCAAACGGAGATAATGTAGGAAGAAGAGAAAGCTCGGTGTTCATGGTCTTGGTGCTTTGCAATTTGAGTTTATAACAACTTCAGACATATAATAATTCCAACTTCTGACACAGTGCTATTTGATCATATACCAGTGATTCAAATTGCCCCAATTTTTTTTGTTAGAAAACCCTTCGCATTGATTTATAGATAGCTCTGTGTATTGTGATGCAATCCGCGTGCATTGTAGAAGTACGCTGTGTTGTTAAGTAAAAGCCAGTTTGCTTCATGTTGCGCTGAGTATGTTGATGTTGAAGTAAATCAAGTAAGTTCGATTTTGATTTTTTACCATCAGGGTCAGTCCATCGCTTGTAGCTTTTGTAACAAATCTTCATCGCCACGTCAAGTAATAGTTGAATTATAGTAACAAAAAATCAAATTGAAAACACAATCAGAATCGAAGTCATGAGTGGGTGATGTTAAACTGCAATGACCTATTTCTCTTCAAGAATATTATTGAGTTAAGGCTTAAAAAACTGGAAAGCTGTTGGGTGGATGCATGGAACTGACGATGAGTTCCATAAATTAATTGAATTCATGATTTTAATTTGCTTTAAGTCAGGAAAAATTAATGTTATAGCCGTGAAGCTATGCATAGCTTCAAGGATTACATGTTTTCATATAATATTTTGATTCAAATTGTTCATTTCATTCATTCATCTTCGTGATACGTAAGTACGGGATAGGTCTTGCTGACTGTGGAAAGCATGTACAGAAAAGCAGGCATTCAAAGAAAGGTACATTCAATTGTACAACAGCTCAAACATGAGAAGTATTACCAGATGTGGTTTGCTTGGTATTCGCCCTTGAGCCATTTGGTATACATATGCCTGTTCCTGTTGAACTTGTGTGTAAAAAAAAGTTGTTTTTATTGCATTTTTCCCTGTACACTTCTACAGCTGAGCGCTTGGGAAAACATTATTTACTTGTTAACGAAGACTTTTCAAGCTTTTTTAAATTTTTATTTTTTGCTCTTCTGTATTAATTAAAACGTACTACTACGTAGGTTTTACACCGTCAGTCTTTGTTGACTAAGGATAAATTTCTGAAGGGTTAGCGAGCAGGTCACTGGGTTCCTGCACAGACCAAAGTTACTTATTTGAATGGTAAAAAAGCTGTTGTTTTATAAGCATATAATTTCCAATATTTTTGTCTACTAATGAAGTACTGTCATTTTTTTGTTAATCCGTTGCGAACGGTTCTTTAATTTCCAGAGAAAAATGACAGCTAAGATGGGTCGTTCTAAATTATCAAAGAAAAAGCCTAGTTCCTCCAATGAGAAACCTGCGAAGACAACAATTAAAACATACAGTTGCAAATTTTGTTCCAAAACATTCACAAAAAGGAATGCTCTAAACGAACACACCCGTACTCATGGAAAGAAGCGATTTGAGTGCAAAACCTGTGGAAGCAACTTTGCTCGTGCTGACTATTTAACAGCTCACCAACGAATTCACACCGGAGAGAAACCATATAAATGTGACATCTGTCCCAAATCGTTTTCTGCCAACAGCTCTTTATACTCCCACATGTTTCAGCATTCAAGTGAACAACGGTTCCGCTGTTCTGTTTGCGAGAGGAAGTTTACACATTTACATCAACTGAATTCCCACATGCGGATTCATACTGGCGAAATGCCATATAGTTGTGAACATTGTGACAGAAAATTCAGGCATAAATCAACTTTAAACAGGCACGTTAGGGTTGCACATTTAGGTGAAGTGCTGAGTTTCAAGTGTCAATTATGCTCGAAAGTGTTTCGTTCCCGTCAGGCACTGCAGTATCACATTGTTACGCACACTGGGGAAACGCCTCACAAGTGCATCTTTTGTGAAAAATCGTTTCGTCATTATTTAAATCTGAAAAGTCATATACGCAGCCACACTCGTGAAAAACCATTTAATTGCGAAATCTGTGACCAAGAGTTTTCTGCAAAAGGCGGTCTTCAAACACACATTCGGATTCACTTGGGAGAGAATTGTTATAAATGCGATGTTTGCACAAAGACATTTTTCTCTGCTTCTGCTCTCCATCGACACAAAAAAATAATTCACGATACCGGGCGTTTATACCAGTGTGTGTTTTGTAATCAAAACTTTGGTTTTGTTTATCAACTCAAAACTCATGTTCATGGTCACACTAAGGAAAAACCGTATTCTTGCAGTGTTTGTGAAGCAGAATTTGGTGTGAAAAGTACACTAAAAACTCACAAGAAAATTCATACAAGTACTGAGAAAGCGTTCGATTGCATCATCTGCGGCAAGCTGTTTCGGATATTTCCGAAGCTTCTAGAACACACCGCAACACATTTGAAAGAAAGGCCGTACATGTGTAATTTTTGTGGAGAAGACTTTGGTTACCCACAGGCGGTGGCAATTCATCAAAATAAAAACTGTGTACGCATGAACTTGGGTTGAAGAACATAAAATTTATTTTTCATGTGCTCTTTATTATTATTACAAGAATAGTATAATTTATTTTTAATGTATAAGTATTGCTATGTTTATTGTATCAACTCAAATGGTGTAGGATTTGTGAGAAAAGAATAATATTACGTATCTGCAGCTAGTCGAAATTTGGAGTTTATAAATTAGAATTGTGTATATTAATTATCGTATAAATTTTTGAAGACTATTAAAATAATAGCGAAGCTTTCATAGTAAGTTGGTGACGAGTGGAAATAATTTATGCAGTCGTGGGAAAGTAATGCATACTCGCCTAGTTTTATATTCAAAATGTTGCCCCATTGGAATCCTATATGTTGGCATTTATACATGCTCATTTTCTAAAATTATTTATTTTCTGCAAATACAAAACCAAAGCATGAGATGTTGCTCAAATCAAAAACCGATGATGGGTCGTATAAAGATGTGAACAGGTTTAATGACGCTAAATATTATTAAAATGCTGCCATCCAAAAAGAGCCCTGGAATTTAGGATAATTTGATGATATTGATGATATTGATGATGTTCAATGAAGAGCAAGCCCGATGCTCATAAAACCTTTTTTCTCATGTCACTGCAATGCTCGTTTATTCATAAAACGCAAGAACGAGCATGATAATGTTGATTGCTTTCTTACTTGCTACAATGCATTGCTTTTGTGCTTATAAAGGAATGATGCTCCAAAACAAATATTTCATATTTTTACTACATTTACCTCGAATTTTTGTTGAAGCTCATAGCATTTGAATTTTAGTCGTAGTTTATGCGTCTATTTTTACAAATTTAATAAATTTTTTAAATAAATTTGGACACTCATTCTTGAGTTTTCGCCCTTTTAGATATTCTGCGTATGAAACATGATTTTACTCTTGCTTTCCTACTTTATGGGTATGACGGCAACGTAATAGTCAACACAGATATTGATAATTTGTGTCGTTGAATTTTTGACAAATATTGAAACCCAATTTTTGCTTTGGGGCTCGGATCTTGACATAAAGAAGGTCCAGATACATCACACATCCCTTTTTGAACCATGTCAAACATCTTTATTAAACGCCATTATCACTAGTTGTCTCTTATAACGAGTTATTTTCGGCAGCTCAATTTCCAATCAGAGTATACAATCATCAGAAAATGCGGCATAACTTCGGCCGCGTAACTAGAGTGAGTGAGTTGCGATTCGACAGGCAAATTAATAGCAAATTACTTGACATAGGTTGCTGCGTAAAGTGACTTAAAAATCGGATACAATTTTCTGATTTCATGGCTTCAATTCATGAACGCTTTGAGTATTTTTCTGTATCCAATATCTACTTCATACTTACGAAAGTCACAAAAAGACAGCAAGTGGAGTTCTATCTGTATTTTTAGGTCTTGGGTAACTGCCACCAACATGTAAAACAAGAAGCTGCATTTTCAATGGCTTATCAACACATTTCCACAGAAATTCATTTAAAGAATATTCTCTTTTCATACTCAGTGAAAATATATTGAATGCATGGGTTCGTTTAGTGTAAGGCTCATTATACTTTTCATGTAGTTCCAAGAAAAATTTCTGTCTAGACTACTGCCTTCCTCTACGTAGATGAAATTGATAAATATTGTTTGTCAGTATTCGAGAAGCATGTTAGTTTTGAAGATATGCGGATGTTGTAAATTACTAGCACAAAACGAAGGAGTAGCAAGTTCCGTTGGATTGAGCTCTACACCAATATTTGGATGGAATAAAAAATTCAATGTTTTGAGGTATTTACATTTTTGTACCTTTACGTTCTAAGCGCAGAAGTTTTTCAATACTGCAAACGAGTTTAAATTCGCCAGTTTAACGAAGTTGTGCAGGCACATCAAAGGAATGGACTATTGGATAAGGCAAGGCTGAATACCTTCATTACATATTCCTAATTTTATAGTTCCATTCATATTGTTTTGCTTTTGGATCAAACGCATCATGCTTCGAACAGCAACAGAATTGAAAAATAACGAAGAAGGATTACAGTAAATCCACTGTTTGATAATAAGCATTCTCTAACGTTCAGTTAACAAACGTTGAATTGAAGCTGCTATTTAAAATACAAGTGGATTAAATAACGCGTCTGAATAATAATTTCGCTGCGTAGATTGCTTCGGAAAAATAACTACTGTCATACACGCAAAATATAATGTATAGTTGGAGTGGTCTAATTATAAATTACTTAGAAATGCCCAATAGGGTTTGTCGCGTTCAAAGTGGGTTGCTGCGAATCATTCATTCCATGTACTCCTTTTAGGAAAGAGTGTAGTTGATTTATATGGTGAGGTTTGAGTCAAATTGGTACATCATTAAATATGTTATAGTTGGAATTGTAAAGTGAAATTTGGAAAAACTTGAACATACGGCGCCAGATAATCGGGTACTGAATGTAAAAATAAAATCAAAACATAGTTATTAAAACTTGCAGGTTTCAAGTTATAATTCGCCAAAGGAATTACATTTTATTTAAAAACAGTCGTCTGCGGCGAATTTTAATTTGAAAACTGCTAATTTTCATGCCTATGTTTTGATTTGTACGCCTTCAGTACCCGATTATCTAGCGCTGTATGTTCAAGTTTTTCCAAATTTCATTTTACAATTCCGACTATAACATATTAATTGATGTACGAATTTGCCCCATACCTGCAAGCTACGTATCTTTGAGGGTTTGGTCACTACAACACTCAGGGATTATTGAACCGAGGGCCTGCAAGGGTAAAAATATGGAAGGATATGGTGGTGAACGAAAGAAATTCAAAAGTAAATGGACTCGCAAAGGATAATGGTGCTGTTATATTTTACATATATGTGAAAATTCAAGTTGGAGCATGGGCCGTGTTTATGTTTGAGACTCGAAACTATTTGAAATTTGACAATATAGAGAAAATGCTGATGAGTTCTCAAACCATTCTTTGCAACAGTCCAAATGGCGTAGGCTCAAAGCTGCATCGGTTTTACGCAATGATTATTAATATTTTTACCAAGCAATTGAACAATGTGGAAGATGGTATCGTAGTCAACTGAAGTTTATATTGCGATTAGCTAAAAACTGTAAGCTTGCTAGATTTTAAATATTTTTCAAGCACATTTGCAGAACTGTTGAAGTGCTTAGCAGATGAAGAAGCTCTCTATACAGTTTCAACAATCAAACTGTTTTGCAACTACTACTACACGTTTCGTTGGAATGCACTAACTAATTAACTACATTTAATATAATTTGCTAATATAATAATGTTGAATATTCACTGAAATAAGTGAAAGGTGTAGAAAACCGTGTCTGTTTAAATTAGCGTTGTTAATGACACTTAACGACTATTCGCTGCGGTGATATTTTGCAAATTCTATTGAAACTCTGCTGCTGCGACTGCAAACTCATTTTCAACAACTAGGTGCAAAAACTTGACATTCCGGAAACTTTGATTTTAACCTTATACTCTAACCACTGAACCTTATAATATAATGAATTTATTTGCCTAAAACTCAAAATTTTGCATTAAAGTTAGAGTTAAATACTGTTCTGCTATATTGATTTCGTTTCTTTTCACGTTTCTATCCTGCTGTTGGGATGCATACCATTCGAACAATCAAAAAATAGGTGACACAAAATGATCGTGATTAATAAATTGATAAAGGATGGACTTGGGTTTGTGAACGAGAGGTTTATTTTTGAAGTCATTAAGGCATGCTCCAGTGATTTATTAATTTACAATTTATTAATTTAAAGAACAATCAAGCTGGTGCATTCACTTACTTTGAACCGTACATTTGTGATGAATCCAATACATTGTAGTTTTATAAGAAATTAACACATTTAAAAACGTTTGATAGGTTGAATGAAAGCCTTCAACAATAAATCGAATGATCTATAACCACTATTAAATTAACTGAATATACATACATTAACACATAAATACATTGGAATTGCATTGATTAAGAAATGAAATTATTAAAATAGTGAAGTGTTTAAAAATAATTTTTAACTAACATTATTCAAGGATTATATCCTTTTTTGCAGCATTTCCTTTCATGGCTACTAACCGTACAGCGAAGACGGAAAGCTTCGACGCAAAATTTACACAAATGTGGTCTTTCATGAAGTTGAGTTTGTGTGTGATCCAAAAGATACCTCATCGTCGCAAACCTTTTCATGCAGATAATACATTCGAACAATTTCTCGGTCTGTACATGTGTTTGCTCGTGTACTTTTGCATTATGTTTTTCAGCAAACTCTGCTCCGCAAGTCTCCTTGGTATGAAGATGAACATGTTTTTTGAGGTCATAAAGAATGTGAAATTTTTTGTCACAAATGATGCAACTGTGATCAAACTCCGTTCCGTGAATTGATTTTTTATGATAACGGAGACCTGAAGTAGTGAAAAACTCCTTTAAACAAACAAGGCATTTGTAGTACTTTTCTCCCAAGTGAACATGGATGTGGTTTGAGAGGTGCTGTCCAGATGTAAACCTTTTTTCACAAATTTCACAAACAAAAGGCTTCTCGCCAGTGTGGGTACGTAAATGCTTCGACATGTCACCTCGTTGACGGAATCGCTTTCCACAAACGTGGCATTGGTGGGGCTTTTCACCAGTGTGAATGTGCATGTGACGATTAAGTACCTGGGCTGACGTTAATGTTAAAAAACACACAACGCACTTAAACTTTGACACTTCCTTCAAATGTACAGCTTTGATATGGCTGTTTAAATTCGAGTTGAATTTGAATTTTTGGTGGCAATGTTTGCAACTGAATGGCATTTCCCCTGTATGAGTTCGCATATTAGAATCTAAAGATGCTTTTCGTGCAAACTTCTTGTCACAAACAGGGCAGCAGAAACGCTTTTCTCCTGTGTGAATAAGCCTATGCTTACTCAAATTATCTTTGCCGGAAAACGATTTTGGGCACAATTCACATTTGTACGGTTTCTCACCAGTGTGAATTCTCTCGTGATCTTTTAAGTGATGAGCGCGAGCAAACTTGTTTCCACATGATTTACATTTATATGGTTTCTCACAAGTGTGAGTCCTTTCGTGAATTTTTAAGGTGTCAGCACGAGCAAACTTAACATAACAATCAAGCTAGGGAATTCACATACTTTGAACTGCACATTTGTGAAAAATCCAATGTATTTTACTTTTATAAGAAAGTAAGTTTATCATTTTAATACGATGCATGAAAGCCTTCAACAATAAATCGAATTATCTGTAACCACTACTAAATTAGCTGAATGTACATTTACACATAAATAAATTGGAATTGCATAGATTGAGAAACGAAATTATTAAAATAGGGAAGTGTTTAAAAATAATTTTAAAATAACATTATTCAACGATTATATCCCTTTTTGCAGCATTTACTTTCATGACGACTAACCGTACAGCGAAGACGGAAAGCTTCGCCACAAAATTTACACAAACATGGTCTTTCATGAAGATGAGTTTGAGTGTGGTCCAAAAGATATCTAAGCGTAGCAAATTTTTTCATGCAGATTATACATTCGAACAATTTCTCGGTCTGTGCATGTGTTTGCTTGTGTCGTTTTGCATTACATTTGTGAGCAAACTCTGCTTCACAAACTCGGCAGGTAAATGGTTTCTCCCTGGTATGTGTATGCACATGTTCTATGAGCCGATGAACAGAGTGGAAGTTTTTGTCACACATTACGCATGTATGACGAAACTCCGTCCCGTGAATTGATTGTTTGTGAAGTTTGAGACCCAATTGAGTAAAAAATTCCTTTAAGCATACAAGGCACTTGTAGTACTTTTCCCCTAAATGGACCCGAATGTGGTTTGATAACTCCTGCCCAGTTGCAAACCCTTTCCTGCAAATTTCACAAACGAATGGTTTCTCACCAGTGTGGGTACGTAAATGCTTGGTTACGGAACCTCTTTCACGGAATCGCTTTCCGCAAACATGACACGGGTACGATTTTTCTCCAGTGTGAATATGCATGTGAGCATTAACTGACTGGGCTGATGCCAATGTTTTAAAACACACAACGCACCTAAACTTTGACACCTCCCTCAAATGTACAACTTTGATGTGTCTATTTAAATTCGATCCTTGTTTAAATTTTTGATTGCACTGTTCGCAACTAAATGGCATTTCGCCGGTATGAGTTCGTAAATGGATAACTAGATGAGCCTTTTGTGCAAAAATCTTGTCACAAACAGGGCAGCAAAAACGCTTTTCTCCCGTGTGAATTAAATTATGGTGACGCAAAGTAGATTGGTCAGAAAACGATTTTGGGCACTTTCCACATTTATATGGTTTCTCACCAGTGTGAATTATTTCGTGCTTTTTTAAGGTGGAAGCAAAAGTAAACTTCTTTCCACACGTTTTGCACTCAAATCTTTTCTCTTTGTGCGTTATCGCATGTTGCTTAAGATGATTTTCATTGGCGAATGTTTTGAAGCACACTTGGCAATTGTATGCTTGAATTTGGTTGTCAACTTTTTTATAGCTGGACGACGTAGATTTCTCTTTCACCACATGAGGACGGTTCATCTTGAGTTTGGTTATTTTTGTTGGTGGTCGTTGTATAACGGATGGTCGTCACCTGTTTTGTAAGAAATTCATACAATAGTTCAGTATAAGGAACAAATCTTAGGAACGTGATGGGAAAAGAAGCGATTAAACAACAAAAAAATACCTTATTTTGCAATTCTCTCAAAATTAAATTAGATTTTTCGTTTTGAAGTAACTGAGGGATTGAAAATGAAGCAGGACGGAACCAAACGAGCCCTCGCGACGTGGATAGCAGAGCAGTATTGGGAATCGTATGGCTATATGTGTGAACGGTCACTAGCAAGAAACAAAAATAGTATGGTCATGCAAAAATGCATCAGGACTTAATATTCGTTTATGAATACAGAATACATAAAGAAAGCCTTCTTACATACATGTGTGGCCTGGTATACATAAAAGAGGTACTGAATATCGAGAACCCCTTTCTATGTAACAACAGCTCAAGGTACCTGCAGGGATTTACTTAAAACTTAAAAGCTAAAAGATATAACCAACCTTTCACATAGCATGGCAATTGTAAGTTTGAATTGGGCTGTCCACTGTTTGCGGCTGGAAGATTTAGGCTTCCCGTTCACCGAAGGAGGATGGTTCATCTCGAGTTTGGTTGTTTTTGTTGGTAGTCGTTGTACGACGGATGGTCCTCTCTTATTTCGCTAGAAATTTATACTTGTATTGTAGTAGTACTGTTAAAAAATAAGTCTTAGGAACGTTGTGGGAAAGAAGAATAACAAATGTTTACCTTATTTTGCAAATTCCTATTTTTTTAATTTTATTGTTCTTTTTAAAGTAATTGAGAGACTTAAAATCAAGCAGGACTAAGCCGAGCCAGCACTGGTGACGTGAATCAAAGAAGCAATGGTAAATCTTTATTAATATGTATGAATGAACAGTCACAACAAGGAAAAATATTTTGAGGACTCAACAAGCGTTTATGAATATGTCAAGCAAACCTTCTCATATGCATGGTCTGCTATGCATTAAAGAGGTCTTGAATATAGAGAACTTTTTCAATGCATTTAAACCTTACAAAACTGAAACATTTTCTTATATTTCTGAATATTTTTCTGAAGGGAATGCAGTATGGTGCCAAAAAAAGTACCATGACTTTCCATGTACCTTCCATCCATGAAGTAAATTTCATTATCAACAACAGCCCTATACTTACCAGATGATAAAATACGCTTTGTTGTCAATTCTAATCCTGATGGTATCAGAAAAGAAATCTGGTGGTTTACGATGAAGTTGAATTGAATGAATGGAACTCGCATTTTCCTTTACATTCTCAACCCTAATTCAACCTACATACAGTATATTATACTTGCAGACATTGTAATTCAAGAATTCTTTTGATTGGTAATAAAAATAATATAAAAATATTATAATTAAATCCCGCCATCATGCTACAGTTTCACAAACTTCAAACTATACTCTTGTGCTTTGCTTCATAATGTGTTACCTAAACGTTATAAAACGAAAAATTCACATCGATAAAATTAGAATGTCTTTTGCTGTTCCACTTTACATTTCGTTACGTTTGAAGGATAGCATTCAAGTACAAAACCGTTCATTTTAAAGATACTATTCTAGCACTCGTGCATATGTAGATGAAGGTTCGAACGTTAGTTAGGCTCCAAAAGCCCTACATGCACAGCACCTTGTGTATTAACATTATTGGAATGTTGCACGTAGCAGAAAACGACCATGCACCTACAAAATACTGTATAAAATTTTTATCCATCTATTTCAGGATCCGTTTCGTATTTACTCTAATGAAACTAATTTTGACTGTACACTTCAAATCTGGATAACGTCAAAAAAGAAATGCCTCGTTGTTTACGATGAATTTGAATTGAATGAATGGATAAACCTTACATTTTTATTTGTATTTTCAACCGTACATTTATTTATGGGATTTGATTACTTATCAAATAAAGAACATCGCTGCTAAATCCGTACTTATTATTTCCAGAGTACGAGTAATAGTAATTATTCTACAAGCATATCACAGGCATATCAAAGCCTTAAAGAACTTGTTTCGGGTACTTGCTAATTAGTTCATGAATTATCTTTGCATAAGAGAGCTTCAGACACTCAAAAAAGCCCATGTGATACCAACAAAAACTGAAAGAATTTCTGAAATACTGGTGGTAAACCAGAGACGTAGGAGACCCAATGATCGTGCGATTCTTGGATTTTCAAATTGTGAACCAATTTCTATATAACTTGGATTTCAAAAATCTTCTTAGGATCGGTCTCCATATGAAAATTGTATACCGCATAGAAACAAAGTTCACTATTTTAACGGTCGTCAACGACCAAAGATCACACTCATCTCCGATCTTCAGCACTGGATGACTTACTCTAGTTGGATATTATAGCTCAATGTGCTAAACCGATTTTTAAATACTGTATCATGATACAAGAGTAAACGAACGCATTGCATTTTGTTCTTCGTGGTCAGAAATGCATAAAATAAATACATATACAATATGCCAACTTGTGAACCGGTTTACAAGCTTAAAAGGTTGGCTTACAAACAAGCAGTAGCAGAAAAAAAAATCTCTAAAAAATAAGGCTCACTTGCAATTCGAAAGCTAAAAGGTAGTCTCTGTGATTTTGCCTTGAAATTTTAAAACTGAAACTAGATAGAAAGGACAACTTAAACACATGGATACACAATAGAAGGTCTTCTGTTGGCCCTACGTAATACTTCGTTTCGTGTGAAGGGTAAAATTCACATCCGAACACGTTCACGTATTTATGGGCGAATTTTGGTATATGTACATAAAGGTACCTGAATTGTAATGCTCTCGTTGCTACTAAAAGTGTCAGGTAAAAGATTACAAGAAACTGCTGAAAATCTTTTGGAAGCAACATTAGTGACGGTTTGCTAACGGTTATTCTCCATTCTTCCTGGGTTGAACTATGACGATTGGGAACTTTCATCTCAAGTTGGGTACGAAATTTCCAAGTTATCTAAATCTTACAATTTGTAGGAATTTATTCTTGGAGACGTCAACCCACTTAAATGATTTGAAGTATGCCTAAGCAGAACAAGAGGAAAAACTTGTTTCTTTTACTACGCAAGTGCAAAATTGCGTGAAATGCTCGCTTCCAAGCTTTCACCATGAAAATCATGCACTTATTTTATGACGAATATTACAGACGAACGCAAAAACTTCTTAGGACACACTACGCTTGCTATTACGTTATCATAATGATGCTTTTGAATTAACTATTTTTGACTGCAATTTTAAACTCTGTTATTTAAACAAATCTCAATCAAATCATGCATTTATATGAAATTATGATGACGCAAAATATAATATATGCAAAAAGTAGACTGTTCAGCAATTACATGAGATGCTCCGACAACACAGTACATAATTCTATTTAAAATGGTGAGAACGGGCGAGTAATTTGTGAGGCAGCTGCAATTGGAAGACGCTGACCAAAACTTGCTATACACACGGAGATGATGCAGAAAGAAGCTAGGTGTTCGTGTTCATGATGCTTTGCTATAAAGGTTAAAAGGAACTTTATACATAGTATATTTCCATTAAAAACTGTGCTTTTTGGTCACATGCAGAAGGAATTTTCATTCTACTAAACAAAAACCATACAACGGATGTGTGAACTTGTCCTCACTTTTTGTTAGAAACCTCTTGTTTACGATTGACAGGGAGATAGGTACACTTTCGCATACATTCCGTGTGTTTTATAGGATTACGCTGTGTTGTAACGTAAAAGGAAGCATGTTTGATTTCAACTTGAGCTTTTATGTCGCAATAAAAAGTTCTATATTGATTCCTCAACTCACATTGTAAAGAGTGGAAGTGTACGAGTTGGAGTGGTTTAATTTATAAATTATTTACAAATGATTAAGTATTTATTTAATTCACATCAATCAAATATCAAATAAAAATAGCATTTGTTGATTCACGTAGTTAAATTTGTGATACAAGTAAGACAAATCATTCTGTCAACCACAGATTATCACGAAGCTAATCAACTTATTTAATTCAACAATCAAGCTTAATTATTTTACCCCCGAACAATTAACATAATTTACATATAGTATTCACTAGAAATCACATGGATTCAAGTACAGAAAAATATTTCAGAAGCTTTGTAATCAGAATCAAAACTGCATTTTGGACCATTGTTGTTCATGTTTTACAACCATAGTATAACAAAAAAGCGTTGCTACAAAGCAACTGCAGAGCGTTCCTTACCACGAGTATGAGTTTTCAAAAGTCTTACAAATATAAGTGTAGGAAGCACTTACATGATACATATGCCCTAGCGCAGTTTTTTAATCAGGTAACATGAGTTTGTATGTGTCGTTTTGCACTGCCGTTTCGAGAAAACTCTGCTCCACAAACTGGGCAGTTGTATGGTTTCTCCCTGGTATGTGCATGAACATGATTTTTGAGGTCATGGAGACAATGGAAGCTTTTGTCACAAATTATGCATGTGTACCCAAACTCAGTTCCGTGAACCGATAGTTTATGATAACTGACACCTCCTTGTGTGAAAAATTCCTTAAGACAAACAGGACATTTGTAGTACTTTTCTCCCAAATGGACCCGAATGTGGTTTGAAAGATAGCTTCCTTGTAAAAACCCCTTTCCGCATATTTCACAACAAAATGGTTTCTCACCAGTGTGGGTACGTAAATGGCTAATTACGGTACTTTGTTTACGGAATCGCTTTTTGCAAACGTGACACTGGTAAGGCATTTCGCCAGTGTGAATATGCATGTGATCATTAAGTGAATGTGCTGATCGTAATGTTTTCAAACAAACAACACAATTAAACTCTGACACTTCCCTCAAATGTACAGTTTTGACATGGCTGTTTAAATTCGATCCGTTTTTAAATTTTTTGTTGCAGTGTTCGCAACTAAAGGGCATCTCCCCTGTATGAACTCGCATATGAGAATCTAAAGTTGACTTTTGTGCTAACTTCTTGTCACAAACAGGGCAGCGATAATTGTGTTCACCCGAATGAAAAAATTGATGGTATTTTAAATTACTATATCTGGAAAACGATTTTGGGCACAATCCACATTTATACGGTTTCTCACCCGTGTGAATTCTTTCATGGGTTTTTAAGGTTTCAGCCCGAGAGTACTTTTTTCCACACGTTTTGCACTCAAACTTCTTTTCTTCGTGAGTTAAAATATGCCGGTTAAGATTTGATCGGTTTGCAAATGTTTTGTAGCACACTTTACAATTGTGTGTTTGAACTACTTTCTCCGCATGTTTTTGGCTGGAAGGTTTACGCTTTTGTTCTGCCAATTGAAAACGGCTCATCTTGAGTTTGGTCGTTTTTCCTGGTGGTGCTATTTGCCTGCTGCTTAAGCGATCGTCTACACCTGTTTTGCATTGAATTAATACGACAATTCCATTAGCAAACCAATTCTAGGAGTTTCAAAAATGAATGCCGAATAATAACAATTAATCATTATCTTTACGTTTTTGGAACTCTGTAGTTTGTTAATTACATTACTCGGATGCAGGTGAGAGATTTAAAAATCAAACACAACAGAAGAAGTCGCTGACAAACCGGATCAGAACAAAAGTTGGTCAACTCGGTTAAGATGTGAGAACAAACGAATAAACAAAAACAATACCTTCACACAAAACAACACAACATATTCAGGTTTCGTTGTTTCTATCAGTAAAGAAACTCGCTCATCAACTATGTCTACGATACACATAAAAAGGGACTGAATACCATGCGCTGGTGGCAATGTACCCAAAATTAATATAACAGAAATAGACCTAAACAAATGGAGACGTGACGGAAAGGATTTACACCAGTATTGTAAAGCTAACTACACAACACCTTGAGTTTTTCCATTATTGGAATATTTAAACATCAAGAAAACCAGAAATTCTGATGCTAAGATAATATAACCAAACCGGATGCAAACTCAGCGGATTCAAAGCTATTCTTACATGGAGAAGAGTACAACACAAACGTCCATATGTATGCCTTGTATCGTTCATTGGGTTCGACATTGAAAGTTAGTCTTCAGAAATACACACACGTAATATACATAGCATGCATCTTAAATTGGATGCTTAGCTGAAGATTTTGTTAACTTGGAAAGACACGACATTAGAACGCAACCCTGCACATAATATATCTTTTCTTTGTCTTAGGTTTCCTTATATGTTATAGGTATACAGTTACAGTATGGCTTAAAATTCCGTTATGTAAGCAAATGCAAACTATTTGCGTTGCTGCAGAAATACATAAAAAATTCGTTTTTCCTACGTGATACTTTGTATAGGATTACATTTACATGCACTCACAAGCATATGGATTCATGTACATTTGGGTACGTTCTGATGTGTATAGTTGGATGTTTTAGTTGCAAATGGTTTTTATAAGGCAAACGGAATCATCTACCTAAATGCGTTTTGTTTTAGTAGCAACGAGCAATGTTAAGGCCGTTAAGAGCGTAAAAGATATGTGATTTTTAATGCAGTTGTAGCTAATTCTTGAGTACATTCTTGTTTTAGTGCTCCAACTCAAACATGCGACAAACATAAATTGTAGTTGATTGTAATATTCAGTTATTGTTAAGTATCAATCATCAAGCAATAGTTGACTGTGTGAAATAGCAGAATAAAAAAACTTTGTCGTTTGTTATTTAAAATGAAACGTAGGCGTGTAGGAAAACCGAACGGTGGCCAGGCAGGACCAAACAAGCCACTAGAAGGTGCAATGAATCCCTTGCTAATGTTTGAAGTAACTAATTTTCAATTTAATTAGGTGTTTCTTGTAGTCAGATTGAAAGCTAGGCAATAATTAAATTTAAAAAATATTAATATTCTAAAAATCCACTTTGGTTTTCTGTTAGGTGCTTTCTCAACTTTTTACGGTGATTGCTTTCAACTTCAAGGACTTCCAGAACTTCCGCCTTGTTTGTCAAGAATGGTTTAAATCATCCCTTGGGCGATGGCGTGAAGAAGTCTGGCTGTCGCTTCAGGACACACCAGCTGAGGAAAGCATCACTGACGAAAAAAGCTTTCTCTCCCTCGATAACTTCCTGGTGTTGATGAACACCCCTGGAGACCCTCACCAATTTCTTAGTGACACCATTCACTTTCGAAAGTTCAAGGTTTCATTTTCCAAAGATTTATGTTTTGGCACCCCGGGACGATTGGAATTTTGGTCTAAAATGGGACCTAAAATGACCCACCTCAATATTTCCAACTCGTACATCTCATCCGCAAAAGATTTTGCCACGATTCTCTTCGAAATGACCCGAAATTTGACTTGTCTTAAATTCCAAAGTCGCCAGAGATGTTTGTATGAAATTCCACGCCCGTTCCCCGAGCCTGATCGTAAGCTGATGCAGACCCCAGTTTGGGACGAAAGAATGCGACCTGGAGAGCTCAGCGTACAGAAAAAGTTGATAGACGTGCATTTGGATTTGCATTCCCGTCGTTTTAACTTCTCTTGGATTTACTTCTTTGCTCGACTTCCAAATATAAAGGTTTGTGGAGTAGCTTTCTATTTTGTTATGATTTTTTTACTAATTTTAATTTACAAACTGTTTTTTCTCTTAGAAACTGAAGATTGAAGCACTTTGTGACACCAATTGCAGTGAAGCGTTTTTCACAAAGCAGCGGCTATTTTTTACATCCTTTCAAATCGTTCGGGAGAAGATGGGCCTTGAATATTTCTCACAACTCGAGGAGCTGGACTTGCAGCACATAGCGACGCGAGCAGTTGACAAGCTGCCACCATTTTTATTGCCAACTCTTCAAGACCTTAACTTTCCTTTGAGGACTTTAACCGTTGACATTGGTTACTCAAGTAACTGCCAAGGATTGAAGCAGCTGCTGGAAACTTTTTCGGACACCTTAGAAAAGCTGATAGTTTATTGTGCTCCTCATTACGCTCCCTATTCCAAAGATTTTCCGTACGAGGTCAAGATGCCTCACCTCACGGAGCTCCGTTTTATTGGACCGATCGTCAAAGACCTTAACTTTCTAAGGAATGTGCGGAATCTCAAGAAACTTGAGTTGTCCTCAATTTGTTTTAGGACGAATCCAGTTTTGGCAGTTGGACCAGGAGTGCATGTTGTTGAGAATACAAAGTTTTTAAGTTCGGCACTCAAGAATCTTGTGCTGGACCAATTGGAGACCTTTGTTGTGGAGAGTGAGAAGATGATTTGTAGTGCGGAGCGAGTGAAAGCTCTGGGAAAGTTATTTCCCAACTTGAAGAACCTATGGATTGGCTTGAGGAACGATGGGTTTGCGATGGTGTGCAAAACTTGGGAAAAGATTGAAATATTGACGGTTGCACCCAATGAGCTTACTGAAAAGGGAATTTTGGGGAAAGCAGGAGGACAAAACTATTGTGAACCGAATATAACTGATCTGAAAGGTAAAATATATTTGTATTTTAATTTTTTATTTGCAAAAAGTAACATTTTAATGAGATTTGTTTGAGCAACAGAGTTGAAAACGTTCAGAATGGGAGCTCATATAGAATACTCAACCAAAGGGCGACTGACAACAGACTCCATACTTCAAGGTCTTCTGGATTGCAAAAATTTAAACGAGGTTTCCACGGCCGTTCCACCACTGGTAAGTTATTACTAAAATATTTACTGTTAACATGCGAGTGAGGGCAATTTATTTTCTATTTAACAAAAACTTTATCAATTATTCGTTATAGGCTAGCCAGTCGGCGCAGGAAAAACTCGCTTCCAAATGTTCCGTATATTCATTTCCTTTGAATAAAGCCGGAAAGTGAATGGAATCTTCCTCTCAATTCTTCGGAATGTGGATGAAGGCTGCGAAGTTGATGAAATTGACCCTTTTCAGAGTTACTTGGTTATGTATTTAGTGTTCACTTTGCACAATATTTATTATTTTATGTAAGAAGAGTGCTTCTCCATTGCGTTTGTAATGGTATAAAGATTTATGACCAACTTTCCCACAAACGTATTTGTATGATATACAATATAAATTATGAAAACAAATTTTGTAATTGGAATAAAACAACCTGTTCTTTTGTAAAATAGTCTTATCTAATATATCTTTTATTTGCAGTCTTCTCTGTAAAAGCTAGATTGTCCAATATTTCCTACCTGTTAATAAAGAGTAAACTACAAAAATTTAATAATGCATTACGCCCAAAAGTTATAAAATAATTGGAAATGTAGATTGGGAATCATGTAATACCAATGTAACTTACTCTTAGCAAATCGTTTTAGGGTTCAAAAACAGAAAATAGGTGTATAATAAGATGCAAGACATCTAGCACCAGTTGTATTATTAAGCAACTACTGGAAAACCGTCACTGCCAACTGTAGGGTATTTTTTCACGAGTGGATAATTTTTTCGTGTTAATTTTCACCATTCTACGTGACATAAAAATGCATTGTCAAGCTTTGCATGTATTGATCAGTTTGTATATCAAGCTGAATATAAATCTAAGAATTGTTAGGTTTAGGTGTTAAAGATTATACAGGAGAAGGTCCAGCAGGTATATGAAAAGGGACTGATATGAGTGTCTGGGATAGAACCATGTCTATGCCAGTAATGAAGGCCTGTGTGAGTTATGCATGTTAGACAGGTTTATTGACTGGGGCAAGTTGACACGTTTGCAATAGGGGCAATTTAATATTTTAAGGCCTTGGTAAAGGGACGGACTTTTCTCAGAAGTCTCTTGACGGATTTGGCTGAAATTTTGCACATGTATTCTTAAAAACATTCTCCAGCTGGTTTATGAAGGGTTTTGTGAATTTCAAAAAAAGACGCGCGAAAATTCAAAGATTAAAATTACTAGAAATTTTTAGATGAAATTTACTTAATTTTTACGCCGTGTTTAAAGCACTTACAAACTCTTTAAAATGTCCACAAAGCCTTTTAAAATCCTTTAATTCAAGAAAATTGACGATTTTTATAGGTTTTTGACGTATACTTTTGTTTTTTGAATTTTCGCGCGTGTTTTTTTGAAATTCATAAAACGCTTCAAAAACCAGCTAGAGAATGTTTTTAATAATACGTGTGCAAATTTTCAGCCAAATCCGTCAAGAGACCTCCGAGAAAAGTTTGTCCCTTTACCAAGACCTTAGAATATTAGATTGCCCCTATTGCAAACGTGTCAACTTGCCCCAGCCAATAAACCTGTCTAACATGCATAACTCACACAGGCCTTCATTACTGACATAGACATGGTTCTATCCCAGTCACTCATATCAGGTCGTTTTCATATACCTGCTGGACCTTCTCACAGCCAAAAGATTTGATGAGGTGCCGATTGTTATAAAAATTACAACGACGAAGCCATCACACGACTCTTTTTTGTATTATAAAGGATAATATACTACGCAAGTTCTCTAAATCAGGCCCAATTTATAATATCTTCTTTCAATTCATCGTTGTATTCTACAAGCAACCAGGTACTGCCTTTTGACGGTATAGAAATAAGATGGGAAAACGGTAGTTTCATAAGCAGATAAGAACGTGACTGAAAATAGTGTACATGATGTGCATTTATACAAGGTACATTTTCAGCCACATTTCAGTCATGAAATTCAATGTGCTTTTTTGTTAGGTTCAACATTAGGTTCCGTCACGTACTCATTTACTCAGTACCGCATCTGTTCTGCAAAAGATGGGCACATTGAAAGAGGATCTTGGTATTCAGTACATCTTTTATGTATGGTAGAGGTGGCTTTCTTTATATATTCAAACAAGCATGCCTGATCCTGATGCATTTTTTGTGTAAACAATATTTTTGTTCGTTTTTCGTATTTGTTCTTGTATATCATCAGAGTTGAACAATTACGACTCCAACCCTAGTTGAGTTGCAAGTGATCAGTTGTGTCGTATTTGGTTTTTAAATCTCTTAATCAGTTATCTGGTAACGAATACTAGTATAATTTACAATTTAGAAAACTACAAAAGAAAAGGTGATGAATTAATTGCATATTTTCCTACAGCGTTTCTTTATTTTAATTTTAAACGGAATTGTTTTATGAATTCATTGCGACACAGCTGAGGACAGTCCCTTAAAGAGCCGACAAGTAGGGGATCCAAAGAAAAACAACCACATTCAAGATGGACGGCTTTCAATTGGCGAAACAAAAGCGTAAATCTTCCAGCCACAAACATGTGGAGAAAGAAATTAAAACATACAAATGCCAAGTGTGCGCAAAAGCATTCGCCAAACGAATTCATCGTGAACAACATATGCAAACTCACGAAGAGAAGAAGTTTGAGTGTAAAACGTGTGGAAACAAGTTTACTCGTGCTGGCTACTTAAAAATCCACGAACGAATTCACACGGGTGAGAAACCGTATAAATGTGGATCGTGTCCAAAATCGTTTTCCGACTCAGCTGGTTTGTATCAGCATAGTTTTGTTCATTCGGGAGAAAAACGTCACCACTGCCCCGTTTGTGACAAGAAGTTTGCACGAAAGGCTTATTTAGAATTGCATTTACGAGTTCATACAAACGAAATGCCATTCAATTGCGAACACTGTTCTCAAAAATTCAAGGACGGATCGTCCTTAAATAAACACATCAAAGCTGTACATTTGAAGGTAGTGTCAAAGTTTAAGTGCGTTGTGTGTTCAAAAAGATTACAGTCAGGTTGGTCACTTAAAAATCATATGCATCTTCACACTGGCGAAAAGCCTTACCAGTGTCACGTTTGCGGAAAACGGTACCGGCAGGAAATTCACGTTACCAATCATTTGCGTACCCACACTGGTGAGAAACCTTTCGTTTGTGAAATTTGTGGAAAAAGGTTTGCACGAAGGAGTGATCTGTCAACACACATCCATGTCCACTTGGGAGAAAAGTACTTCAAATGTCCTGTTTGTCTTAAGGAATTTTTCACTGAAGCAAGTCTCAGATATCATAAACTATCAGTTCACGGAACGAAGTTTTTGCACACGTGCATAATTTGTGACAAAAACTTCCACATCTTCCATGACCTTCAAAGACATGTTCATGGACATACCAGGGAGAAACCATATAGCTGCCGAGTTTGCGGAGCCGGCTTTTCTCAAAAAAGTAGTGCAAAAGATCACAGGAAAATGCATGCGCAGCGGGAGAAATCTTACGAGTGCATAATATGCGTGAAACGGTTTGGTACTCTCGACTCTCTTTTGCAACACACAACTACTCATACTCATGAAAGACCGTTTATTTGTAAATTTTGTGGCACAAGTTTTGGTTCTAACGCTTCCCTTTGGAAGCATGAAAACAAACACTGCAAAATGCGATTTAAGCGTTGAATTATTTTATTTAAAAATATATCTGATTATCTGACTTTTTTAGTAAGTGTGTTTTAAAATCCATGTGCCATTTTTTAAAAACGATTCTGAAACATTCTTCTTTACTAGAAATTTAGTGCTTGAATCCATGGTATTTCGTGCGAATATTATATGTATATTCTTTTAATATCTCGGAGGTAAAAAGGATTAACTTAATATTAAATAAAATAAATTTATGAACCTCGTCGTAATCTGTTGCTGACAGTGTCTTATTAATATCCCAAATATACTTTATATGAAGTAGCAAATGCTGTTTATTCAATATTTGATTGGTGTAAAATAATAAATTACTTAAGCATGTCTAAATAATTTATAAGTTAAACCACTCCAATTTTTCACATGTAATGTATTGAATAAAACAATGGAATATTGCAGATAATGTTTTTTAAATCTGTTGTTTGTAGTTACTTTCTTCATATTCGAAGTGTATTATTACCCGTGTTAGTAATTTTCGCGTGACTAGTGCGGCTGATTTGTGAGAATATTGGTTTGAACCCTACGATAAAGTGGGTAATTTGGATGCAAGATAATGTTATTATTACTAAATGTAGTTGTATGGAATAATGAGTAAATTAGGATGGCTGACGTTGAGTTTGTAATGAGCACTATTGCCACATTCCATTTCTGCCTACATCTTTGCATAAAGAACTGGGCATGGAATACGTGTTGTATTGGAAGAACCACAATTTTCGGCTCCATTTCTTTATTGACTATCGTTTAATTTCATCATGGAGTTCAGTTCATGAAAGTGGATTTTAGAAAATTTATTTTGTTTACGATTTTGTTTTCTTAAATTTCTAAAAAGGTCGTATTTCATGCTAAGTTCAAATCGTACATCTTATAATATAATATTTTGCATTTTGAATCAATTGTTCATTTCATTCCTGCATCGTATCGTTTCTAGATGGACCCAGAACATAGTGTATGGTGGTTTATTTCACTTCTTATTGTTGTACAAAACAAAGTCATAAAATCCAGCATAACTGTGTGGGAGATGGAAATGAAAAGGTTTTTTGTACTGTTGTGTTATACATTACCCATAAAACCAGTAGTGATAATAATGGTTATTTGTTCTAAAGTCACTCCACAAAAAGCTGTTTTACATTCCATATCTGTGCCATACTTGCACAATTCACAGAAAAACAATTTGCGTCTTCTGCCTTTATTTTCAAGTTTTGGGTTACTATCTACAAGAAGTAAAACGGGGAGCTGCAAAATGAACCTATTCATTGGCGCATTACAAACGTTAGGAGAAAAACGCTTCATTGATGAATGCATTGATTTGGGTAAATGAAGGCTGAATGTGGAGACGGAGGCTAAGCTCCATTAAGTTTTATTGCACCAAAAACATATTTTGATTTTTGTCAAAAACATACATATATTTGTATCCTAAAACCATAAATGCACTCGGTCGTACTGAACTTTATCTCCCTAAGCGAAAGAGAAGGTCTTTCAACCCCAGTCAATACTGTAAGGTATATATATTTCTGTCACACGTTGGGAGCACGGATATGGCATCGTCGGAAGGGTCGACTGCCCTTCATGCTTCTGAATGAACGATTGATATTTTCAACTGCAATTTCTCCCTTTTACCATTCCACAGTGATGTATTTTAGCCAACTTTTTTCTCGAAATACAAAACGGGCATAGGAGGGAAAGCAATTTTCAGTGGGCCAAAGTATTAACAAAGTTACATGTTTCTGTAGTAAAAAAGGGTGTAAAATCCGATAAGACTACTTTCAGGTCAGCAAAATGCTACAATATTGAGTTATAGGCATCAAACTAAAATTTCATCGCTATTTTAGGCTTTTTATGGCAGAAACTTGTTTGTCATAATTCTGAAATAAGAGGTTGCAAGGATCTGTGACTGCATTCTAACATTGCACTCTTTTAGCGACATTTTGAGTATAATATCGTCCTAGTCCGTGAGCGCGACGATACTTTTCTAGAAGCTTTTAATTTTAAAGTATGAACTAACCAAACCGAAATTTTGCAGAGACAATAAATTTTACTTTAAACAATCCAAATGGGCTGGAAACTGATTTATATATGTTTATAAGTCCATAAATTGTGATTTTAAATCAAATGATATGTAAAATCGTACCAAGGAAATTTTTTTTAAATTTTCATGGGAATTTGTTTATAAAGTTATAATAAAAGCGTATAATTTAAAAAACAATTTTAGTTAATTACAGTGTACTTAATAGGTAGGTTAATCACTGATCAACTATCACTTGATGAAGTTAGCTTGGTGTAATATTCCATTGTTAGTGCTAACGCTTAGAGATCACACGTTGATAGTAACTTGTCCAACTGTGAGTGGCTTGAATTGATAGCTGGAAATACGCAGTTGACACTCAATTGTCTGAATAATAATAAATTTAAAAAGGAGGACCGTCTGCCAATGTACGGCAGTGCCTTCATTTTTGCGTTAAAGGGAAATGGTAGCTTGCTATTGGACATTTTGGAAACTTTAAACTGAATAGACTGCTGTGCGGTTTTTAATTTATTTTCCTCAACCTACAAAAACCAGCTTTTCTCCATTGAAATGTGTGTCCGGTTTTTTAGAAGTTTTTACAGGTATTTACTGCTATGTAGCTGTAGATCTAGTGGTTTGCTACAGCTAACATGTTACACGCTGATGGAGGATAGTTTCAAGATAAATGACATATTTCTTAGGACATGAATTGAAATAATTTAGTTTCCTTTATATGGAGAAGAGATTTTAGTCACGTAAACTAAACTAATAACAATTTAAGAACTGAATTGGTTTAAAAGCCCAGTTACTAATAAAGTTAAATGTTTACCAAGTAGGTATATTCCAGTTTAAAGTTGCAATTGTTTATGATTTGCAAGGATGCGACTAACATTTTCTGAGTTGTTTAGAATAAAAAGTCAGGTAGTTGGTCACCGATAGTTGTGCATCCTGTGTTTTGTAGGATTTAAATCCAACAGTTGGGTAGCGAGTAGCGTTGTCATGAAACATTTTATGACTTTTATGTCATTTGAGAATAATAGTATGAAAGTTTATTTGCTAATGTACAGCAACACTTTGATTATTCCTTTTTTTAAATTGAAAACGATGGAAGTGTGGCTTGAATTGGTTTTTGGTCCTATTTGAAAATGTTTGTGTTTTAAGCATCTTCGGCATACTGTGGTTACTCTTTAATAGCCTACCTGAAGTGCTGCATTTATAACCTCACATTTCATGTGAAAGTATTTCGGAGTTTCTTAGAATAAAAATGCAAACACTTTGTAAATTATTTAATTTTCAAAGGTTGAATACTGAGAAATGTATTAACTTCGTTTGTCATATAACAAACGGGGAAATTTGTCACAGGGTTCGATGTTTCAAAGTGTTGTCTGTATTTTATAACACGGCTTCTAAACCCAAACTATAATTTAAGTATTTCTTTGGTCAATGTAAGATCAATGATTTTTCCAATGAAGAAATTTCTATGATGGGTTTCCACTTTGTAGTTATATTAACTACAGTCAAATTACGAGTGTTTTGAGATATATACTGCGTTGTGTTTTTGTTCACTAAGGATCAAGCAGTCCATGTCAAACCAAGTTAGTTGAGCATGATTTTTGGTTATTGAGAAGGTCCAGCAGGTATATGAAAACGACCTGATATGAGTGACTGGGATAGAACCATGTCTATGCCAGTAATGAAGGCCGGTGTGAGTTATGCATGTTAGACAGGTTTATTGACTGGGCAAGTTGACACGTTTGCAATAGGGGCAATTTAATATTTTAAGGCCTTGGTAAAGGGACGGACTTTTCTCAGAAG
>JAQGAP010000633.1:0-29957 GCA_034697805.1 Orchesella bifasciata
AAGAAGATGAAGAGGAGTATGCGTGTGGTCAGAAGGGATATATATATATACACTATGCTCTTCTTGAACGAATGCGTCTACTACTCAAGTTGTTATTCGCAGTGTTGATGTTGTTTAGCATGTACAGTACACTAAGGTATAATACTATTTAAAATAAAAGCGAAAAGAAACCTAAAAGTTTAGAATAGTAACGAAAAGACAAAACTAGACTTTTGTAGAAAAACTTATATATATCTAATTTTAGGTAGTATACAACTGACGGTTGAAAAATAACTTGTTGATATACATAATACCGTACATATTATATCTCTATTTACTGCGAATCACATTTATAAAAAACATCTAGGCAGTAATGTATTAAAGTACTGATTAAAATAACTTGTAGCTATTCATAAACTATTACTATACTAGACAAGATGATTACAGAAGAGTGTGTAAAGCTAAGATTTGGGATAGGGAGAAAGTTATAACAGTATGATGACGTTGAGTATGTGTAGCAGCCACACGAGGATATAATGTAGAGAATGTACCGTTATAAGGCAGCAAATTTTTGTGATTTTCAGATGTATTGTTGGCGTTGCGTTGACCGTAATAATGCAAACTCTCGCGATTATAAATTGGATAATATGATATATAAACTATGATGATATGTAAAATAATAACTAAACTTAGTTCCAATAATTTATACTACGGATGTATGTAATAATATCAATTGTAATCTTTGATCTTAGGCGTGTGTACTACACTTTGTAGTCAGTTTACTGTGAATATTTGACACTTTGGGTTGCCATTATATATTCCTCCTACGATCTAATAATATCATTTCTAACTTGGTAAAACTGTGTAAAAATTTAGAGCCGGTGTTCAATAGCTTACTTAAAAAATATCGCATTGACCTCAGTCAGTAGTTTTTAAACGAAAGTCTTGCCTTTATTTATTTGAAAAAGCAGAACGTAAAAATCGTGAATTTACTCTCAGCATCATTGTAATTATATGTATTATGTGTAGAAATGTCGATTCTATAGTATTTGTATGTATGTAACGTATTTATTTGCTTGCTCTACATTTATTGACTTGTACTTGTCTTATTTCATCATGTAAAACTTTAAAAAATTGTGATGTCCCACTTATCCTTTTTTCATTCTATTTGTTTTTTTCAAGAAGCTCATTAAAAAAGATTATTAGTGGAATATTTGCATGTGTTGATGAACAAAGCTACAACATTTATTTCGCAGCAAAACAAAGTACACCAATCTGCTCTTGTGCTCCTGTTTCTGGAGTTGTTGAGCGAGCATTATTATTCATTTCGAAATCGTGTGTGAATGAATGATTATGAAAGTTTGCAAGGGTAGCCGCATTTTAGTCAAGTAAGCATTGTTGTTGTGTGTAGCTTCTCAAATAGTTGCTCAGGCTAGACTGTTGCTTTGTAGGAGTAAAAAAAGGGTTGTTGTAGATAATCCTCAGACAAGTAATCTTATCGTTTTGTAGTACTAGTGGTGGTAAATGTGGAGTATTATCATTATCGCATCCGGCTTAACAACACTGCGTAGCTAAAAAAAACATTGTCGTTAGTAGTATTACTGCTGGGATTGTATTCACACCTGTTATCTCAATCTTATCTCGAAAAAAAAACTTTGCCAGCATGCATTTAGTCATATAGTTTCTTACGAGGAGCCACTTGCCTGTTAACTTAGGAACGTTCAGCGATTAATTTTCATGGTGCCATTCAGATACTTAACAGGATTAAGTATAATTCACAAAACATTAGTTGAGTAGTTAGCACTTAAGAAATCACTTGCAATATGTACCTATACTTATTACTAATACATACTTAAAATAGTACTACTACTTGTTATCACTGAACTACTATGATTGCAATTCGATGAATGATGATGGTCACATTAACTGTAGGTTTTTTATCACGGAGAAAGTTTTAACTGTGAGTGAAGATTCCAGCAACAATGAGGAATGAACTTGGAGTGCGTGTCGAACTATTTAAGATTCAATTTTTCAGACTGTCAAGGGAAGCGTGCGATTGGGATGATGACGACCATGAAATGATGTGGTTTTTTTACTCAACATACAATGATGATCTACTCTTATTAACTAGTTAACTGAGCCATATATAGCTAGGTTATTTGTTATAATGATTTTATGATCTTACTCGCGGCATTGTTCACGAAAACCGAGCGTTAATTATTCAAACAAGGATGAAATGAAGACATTACGAATAACTCTTTTCTTAAGTTACCTCTTCTTGTGACTATATTAGTACTGGGTACTTGATTGTGAATACAAACTATGCTTTTCGTTCCGTGCTTCAGTTACAAAAAGTTACTTCCAAATTGTGTGAAGCAGGATACTTCATAATTATTGATCCCGTATCAGTTACCACTTAAAAGCTGCTATCAGTGTTTTTGCTGGAATCAAATAATCTTGCAACCTTTTTATGTTCTATACACACACACACTTCCACTTCCTATAATACTTAACCAGTATAGTATAGTAATTATAAGTACTTGATACATCTTAACATTGTAGGGCATAAGGAACCAGAATACTTAAACGTATTATTTTATCTGTAGTACAACTTTACTAAGAAAAAAAATTCACTATCAACGAACTAGTATTTCCGACATGCATGCTAGTCTACTCTATGCGAATACATAGTAAAGGTTTGAGATCATATGAATTATGAGCCTATCATCTCCCCCAATTATTACGGAAACCACAAAATTGGGTGGCAGCAGTTCAGAAATTATTGTTTTTCCTTATTGGGCAAGAATCCAATTGCTATTCTTTCATTCAACGGGTACTTTTTTGCTACGTGATTTTGTGGTGAACACAAACCTGTGATTGATCCAATATTGTGCTACAGTTTTGCTTTTGCACATGACCCAAAACAAGCATATTTTTCATTTGAGTTAAAGAGAAAGTATGAATCTCATGCTACACATGACGGGGTTTTCGAACAAATTTATTTGGCTCAACTACATTTGTCCATACATTATGACTAAAATGATGGACTTTATAAACGGGTTCCAATCCAAGTACTCATCGTCAGTTATTTATCCAGCAATGGTGATCTTGTTATGTGAGGTGAAAGTCTAAATCAAAACTACATAACCAATTGCAGCCTTAATCGCAAACTTGGAATCCTTGAGGTACAACACACGTCATGTGAGTTCCAGATGATCTTAAAACTTTAAGTTTTTAAGGAAACCACTTGCATTATAATTTAAACGTGAAGGGAAAGTTAGACTCACGTGTTTACCGATACATTGAAGATTTAACCTTACTCGTTAATTTTGTGCCTAAGCCTTGTTAAACATTATTTGCATTACTGTGACACTGCACTATTCTACATCATCGTCATCAGCTCTGATTTTACTGCATATTCATAAGGAACAGGACTTTCAAATTAAAAATCGAGATCCCAAAAAGGCCACCAGAAATTTCACTTGATATGACTTGGCCATGCTTGATTCACATGACATGACCATACTTTCTATTTATTACTGGTTCGCCAAGCATAGTTTGCCTACTAAAATAATAACAGTAAAAAATACAAGTAGAATTGTTTTTCGTCTGATGAAAACTACTTCACGTTTCTCTGCACTTCCAAACCAGCTATACACAACCAAACTATTGATAAGAATAATTATTAAGCTAACAATACTAAACTACTTATGACTAGTAATAACGCTAATTGTAAGATATTGTTTGTATCTCTATCTAACTACACGTTTGAGCAATGAAACTACTTTATAAGATGGTGTTGGAGACAAAAAGTGAATTATTTTTAGATAATCTAATCTCCTCATTTAGTATATATCCGTTGTAGAGAGCAGTCATTGCTGACGTTCAGAGAACCGACACTCTCGCAAACCTCGTAACGTAAAATATACTAGCTAACATTCATCATCTTCAACTGAATGCGATGAAGGTTTTCATCACGGTGGACGTGCACACATCTTCACACAAATTCAGGTAATTTTGTAACATATAAAAAAAGTTGTTTTAGCATAACACACACTGCAACTCAGTTCCAATTTGTCAATTCAAACAAAAAACCACATGGTTCAAGTACTTCTAAGTGTGTCGCATGTGTAGACTCGATTAAAAATTTATAAAATATCATCTAATAATGTACTTGGTTCAGTAATAGTTTCTTGATGAGCTTAGGACCATGTTTCGTAATACATTCTCTCATACAACAAACGTAGCGTATCATTGTGTACTCGTAATATTCATCAGCTCGAAACAGTTATGTGCATGCATTAATTTGTGTGTTTGCGTGTGTGTCTCGCCCTTATGTACAACTTATTGCACTCGACATATTTAGTTGATAGGCACAAAAGTTTTAATTGCAATAAAAAGTGCTATAGACGAAAACCATACTTTGTTTAGTTAACAGGATATAAAGATAACTAATAATGAAAATGCAAACTGTAGGCCTTTCAACGTCAAATGGTGACGTGATTGTCTCGCTGCTGCTATACATGGAATTATACATACAATGGCAAGTGGGACCTTATTAATTCCCCAATATTATATTCACCTCCCTACCAAACCACATTATTTACTCTTATTCCAATTTCCAACCGTTTTAGTATAATACATACAAACCTCCTACGTGACAGTGAAAGTTGACTTCCTTACCCTGTGACTCTCATTAGCGTGGTGAAGTTATACTGTAATAAAAATACTTATCGTTAGTTATTATTACAACGTATTATTTCGTTCAACAAAAGTTGAAAGTGTTCTACTGTTGTGTTTTATATCCACAGGAAAACTCATCAGTCTCTCCTGTCAAATTTCTTTCGTATTTGAACTATCTGTACTTACATTATTACACACTAAACTACATTATGATTCAACTTACAATCTAGGGATATCTCGGTGGGTATAACATTACATTTTTGCTCTTGGCAATCATTTTACTGATTGGAAGATATTTGTTAAATCTGGAAAACTAAACTAAGTAAATGCATATAATATTATTTAAGCATATTATATTAAAACATGATAACTTAAAACTACGTGCACATTAAACACAACGTTGTTATTGTTGTTATTGTATTACTAGGGAAGAAAAGGGAGGGCTGAAATCACAAAAAAACATATTATATATACATATATATTTACATTTCCTATAAAAAAACAAGAGTATATTGTCTAGATTATATGTTTGATAGTCTGGATATAGAAGGAATTAGAACAGGAACATATGAACTCCTGTTTTAACGACGTATTGTTTTATATACCGTAACAAAACTTCTCCTTGTAGAGCTCAGCTTTAATTAATAATTAGTTCGTGCATGAACTCATGACATGATCATGCTTACAATGTGAGAGAGCAACTTGTTAAAAAAAAGATGCTTCCTGTTGTTTTCAATAGAGGATTCTTCACAGCTTCATTTAATACGAAGCGTACAAACTATTTTTATTTATTAATTGCCGCTTCCAGTATGATTTTTCGTATGCAGTATTTTACATTGCAGTTTTATCACACCTTCAAGTCTGCTCTAATGTGCATAAACGTATGTATTACCGAGTCAGTTCTCCTCATGATCATCAACTCCTTTTGTTATAAATGTACTCCTCGAACCTCCCCTTTTCACTAGTTACTTTCCTAACGAAAATATGTGTATGTATTATGTATGATCTTAGTTAACTACATTTTATAATCATATACGAAAGTGTACGAAATGAAAAAAATCTCCAGCGCGAACTAAAAAGAGATGTGTAGCATAAACACTATGCGCAGTCATCCATATTATGAGGCAATTTTTAAAAATGACGAGAGATGAATTCGAATGATAATCGTGATTTATTATAAAAACAAACATACACGCTACTCTTACGTGTTATTATGATGATACAAAACAAAAAGTAATGTTATATTCAATACATCATATATATATTACCGTATAAATGGATTATAAAAACAAGAAATCGCAAAGCAAACTAAAAAAAATTATGTTCACGTTGACTTTTATTATTACGGAGGAAAAACAAAGAAGATAAAGTAGATGAAAAAAGAGAGACGACGAAGTTATTTTTAGGCTAAGTACTCAATTATCAGTAAGCTAATCTATTCATAAAATATATATTATACTGATAAAAATAAATAAATATATATTATAATATATGAATTTGAATATTGTTATAATTACAATGTATTCGAGATATAAAAAAGAAGCCGTTAGTTTAGCATAGTCAGTTCTTACAAAAAAAGCTAACAATAATTATTTATTGTTGATAAAAGGAAATTAAATTTTAAGGAAAATAAAAAGGATAAAAGTTTACCGAATTTTTAGCACTTATTTCTCCTTTCTAAATAATATGCTAAGCACAATCCACAACTGTGGAAGCATGGAATGTATGTGACAGACTTTTGAAATGGGTTGGAAAAATCATTGACACATGGGAAAAGGGAAAAAAAATTTTTTGGGAACATCCTGCTGAAGAACTTGTGGGAATACGAAAAAGCTGGAAGAATTATACAGAATCTGGCTCTGAGCGGATTGTAGCAGATCTTGATCTGGCATTTTGTGAGTGAGTAACATTTGCATTGGAGCATTTGAATTGGAGTAGAAACTACTCTTTACGCATGGAAAACAGTATGCGAATGTGAAATATACATGGAGAGAGAAAAGTTGAGTAGTAAATGGGGCATAAAGAGAATTATCAAGAGTGCAGTATAAGTGGTTCCATATCACGAGTCACCAATACTAATATCATTAAAATTCCTCGTTTCAGCAAGAAGTTGCCAGTCTGGATTTGCTCACTGCATTTGACATGAATATCAGAATCAGTTCTATAGTCCCAAATCCCTAAATAGCGTTCTGCATACGGAACTGGGGCTACCAAATCGTCTTCATGAAATGAGAGTAAGTGAATTAATGGCTCATGGAACTGACGAATTAAATGTTCTCTCGTTGAACATGCTGTTATTTGTTGCTCCCATAACATATTTGACATGTTCCCTGTAAGAAATCGTATAATTCTCTTTGAGGTATTTCCTGGAGATGGTAATGAGATGGGTCCCGTCTTGCCAATAAATATGCCAAAAAAATCTCATGGTTAATTATGGCTAGAAAGAGATCGTGTGGAGGAATAAATGTGAAGTAATAATATGTTTTGAGGATTTCCATCACGTGCGTTTTTAAGGTTTACCGTAAGTAGCACATTGATCATTTGAAGCCTCTTTGACGTTTTTCTAGTTTAAATTGAGCCTTTCTTTAATAACCCAATCCCACTTTTGCTTTTGTCACCATAATCAATAAGCTTAAGGTCAGGAAATTAATTAATTCTCGACAGTCACCATATTAAAATAAGTAGTTTTGTAGGTTATTTTCTTTGTCATTGAAATTGAATGGAAAATATGAGCAATTCTGTCAACGTCGAACTAATTGCAAACTGCGTTCCTACTTCTTTCCATCATAGTCATTCAAAGAGCGCGTTTGAAGAGAGCCTATTAAAAGTTGACTAAATAAACAACCGCAAAAGGTCAATAGTTCACATAACATTCGTTGAGGGACAACAGGACAAGGGCAAGGGATAGAATTTTCATTAATATCAAATATTTGACAAACATTATGAAACATTTGTCAGTTCTTTTACTTTCTACTTTACTGGTTTCAATAATTATTGGCCATCATGAAGCTGACTCCTTTTTATTTGGAAACAATCAAGGTAAGTAGCATAAATATGAAATAAGTGATAGTAGCAAACATTCTACATGCTGTTTTGGATTCATGTTCAATATGACAGTATCATGGATATCTGGTGTTCCGCAAGTTCGGCCTGGACAATGTAGTTTTGGACAGACAAGCATGAACTCGGCATCCCAGCCTTGTATGTATTGCAGATGCCTGTTTAATTTCTGGTTGTGTCGTCGTTTGAGTAATTGTCAACCCAGTTCCAGCACTCCCACTCTTATAATCATTACCCAAACGACGTCTGGAACAACTACAACGACTCCTTCTTCAGGGTAACAACAATTATTATCAAATGATAGTTTTCCGGGTTTCTGGGTTGATGGAAATAATGTGTGAGCTTTAATAAACATTGCAAATATAATACCAAATGTTAAAAGCTGTGCTAGATTATTGTTGACTACACATCATATGCATACCACATAGATTCATTCAAACACAAACAAATGTATTGAATTGTCACATGTCACATACATCGAATTAAGGCTGGGAAACAAGTCAGTGTTATTAGTTGCTCCCTGCTCAGTAAGCAATTTAATTTAATGGAGAGCATCCCATCTTCTGTTCGCTGTGGAATAGCAGCTTATTATGTCCTGCCAATCCACCGTTTACCAAGCATGGGAACTTTCTCTTCAAAGTGCTTCGTGTTTCTTATGAGAACGTAATTTCTCTGGTCTGGTGCCATGCGAGTCCAGCAGTGAGTAGAATGGGATTGCATAGAGTGAGCATTCTTTCTTCCAACATCCATTGAGCCGAGCCTCCACCATGCCATTTAGAAAGACTCGAGTGAAATGACACCAACAACAAGAACAGCGGAAAGAAGCAGATGTGCAAACAAAAAGAGAAAGTATTTATACACATCCCAAAAATTATTCTTCCAAATGACCCAACAAAAGCCCATTGCTTTCCCTTTGACAACTCCTTTGTTTGACTTTTACTACAAAAGCAGCTTTCCCTTTTGTTCTCTGAGGATACGAGTAAATCATTACTCGTGAGTCAGTTGTTTTATTTCACATCAGCATATAAGTAGTTTCTGCGACGATCTTTGCAGGACAGGACAACATCTCCCCATTAATGGCAACTTTGAGCTACAAAGCCATCCACTTTCAGAAGCACTACACTCCGAGTTTTTTGATGTGATGAGCTTGTCACTGCCAATGCCAATGGTATTAGCTAAGCGTTTCCTTTCTTTGTAGTCTTGGCTTGAAATTTGGAAGCAGCCAATGTATCCATTCCCACATGATCTATTTTTGTTGTGTATTATTTATGTATTCATCCACACAGTGGTGGAGCCCAGGTGAAAGAGACAGTTGCAATATCACAAAGAACGTAAGGTGACAGATTAATATACTGTTTTTTGTAAAACTTGCGACAACCAGAAGTTAGAAACTTTCTCGCGAGGATACAAATAATAGAGAGTAGGGTAAAAACATCAATTGGAAATGTGTGTAGCCGTAACATGTTGGCATTTAGTAATCCAGGCTTCGTGCCCATGCAGTTGTACTGCTCCCGCGCGAAATCCACCTAAACTGCTTACTCTTAACTAGAAAATGTCAAAGGTTGATTGGTTTTTTCCATCCAAACTTTCATACACACCTGTGCTTGACTGATATTGCAATTTGTAATTCCGAAGGCTCACACACAATGGAAAAATTATTCATGACATGAGGCTTTGTGATAGCTGTGTTTTACCTTCCATGTTTATTCAATCAAATGGGAGCAAAAGCAGGAGTGGGATCCTTCCCTTATAATATAGCATAATGTACACATAAAAGGTGTTTGATGTCCGTATTTAAAATTTACACATTTTATAGTCCCTCCAGATGTAACGACCAGCCACGGTTGACGGTGTGGTGGCTGCAGAATTAGTTTACGCAGTATTCTCATTTTGTCAAAGGGAAACTATCAACCAAAAGCTACAGATTTTTTACAGAGTCATTAGCATACATACTAGAAGCTCAATTTATGGAGTCAACCTAGACATACAGTGTCCTCAACTAAAGGCATTTATGAATAATATATTCCGTTTTACTGTTCACTGAATCCGCTCGCTTACCTCAAATTACCCAAGTCACTGTCGACCAAACATAAAAATGTAAAGTGGACCGTTATAATGAGTCTAAACGAAAGTACCTAAATGAAAGAGTATATTTTGAAGGGAAATATCATGCCTGAAACTGCCAGTCTATTAACGAATGGCATAATACAACGCATTGGAGATGCATGATCTAGCGGTTCATCTGCGCTACTTGACGGAGAAAAGCGTAAAGGTAGTTATGAGATTCAGAAGTTTAAATGCTCCACAGGATACTAATTCCAATCTCGATTGCATTAAGTGACAACTTTTTTATTTGTAGGGTGAGAGATCTTTACGTTGGGTTTTGGGCATTGACGTGTGATACTTCATAGTCATTTAGTATATTTTAAATACATCTATTAAATTAGTTAAGTTACAGATGTGTAAACCCTTCGTCACCGGTTATCAATTGTGTTAATTGTGAATGTTGATTATTATTCGCCGAATCTCAATAAAATATGACCATATATTCTTATGCTTAAGGCATCTCACTTTAGGCTCACTTCATTCAAGACCAAATAATTGTAGACAACAGCGAAAAATCAAAGGGAAAACTACGAAATCTAAGAATGGGGCAATGTGAGGAATATATATTGCCGACGGAGCAAATATATCAGCAATAGAAGTGACATTAACTAGATTTGGTGCAATTGACACTAAACATTAACATTACATAATCGGATAATGGCAAATGCAACACAACCCATTTTAATTCAATCTTTCCAAAACCAATCTGTATGCACCAAACATCCTAAACGCATGTTGTCATTTACTTTGTTTCTACACACATCGAAGCTTCTTCAGCCACAACCGCAAAACCATTTGCGAGGTGAATAAAATCAAATCGGAGATGATTTACAGTAGCGTGCTTCATTGTAGTGAAAGAAGCATGGTTTTCGTTTTAACGGAATTCGGAGCATCTGTTATTTTTACCATCTGCCATTACAACGACGCTTTTTTTACTAATTTCACAATGTGCACGTGTGTGTGATCGAAGAGCCGTTGAAATCTTACACCATTTTTACACACGCTCGATAAAAATTCTATCTGTATTAAGCATGTACACAAAATCCGAAGGATTTTCCTTGTTTCTAGGAATTTCGGGCGTGCTTTTCCCACTGTAGTGGATTAAAGAAAAATATCACGTATTTACTATTTCTCAATAATTACAAAGGAGTTGCCACCTCTTTCTTTACGTAACGATTCTTAATAATTGCAGCAGTGTGTCCAATTTTTAAGGAAAATCATGAAATCCTACACCTTTAATTTCGCCTCTGCTCTGTGCTCTCTCCAAATCCTTTGGCAATGTAATTACTCTTTCCTCACGTCTTCGACAAGTGAAAACGTGCAGAGTACAAGGTTTTACGGAGTGATGCAAAGCTTAGTATATACTACAAATAAATGACAAAGCAATAAAGATGATTCAGAGAATCATTTGGTGCCGACGCGTCTCCTGGGTCTGCATTATAAAACTACACTGCCAACATTTGTTGAGGAATTAAGCTTCAAGTAAAAAAAACCGGCGGTACGCATTATTGTGATACCACATCGTTGTGAGAGCTTGAGCTTTTGTGTTTTTCTTGGCCAAATTCTATCCCTTTTATTACAAAAGTATGCATGCGGAACGGAAGAAAGCAGCGCGACGACAGACAACCATTTATCTCTATCTTTCAGAAGCCGTTTCACTTCTGCGATGACAAAATACAAGAGCAAATGGTTTTGTGCACACTTTCCCATCCAGTAAACATGCCACATGAATCTATCCCGAAGAATTATAATAACAACACATGAGGTAAGCCGTCAGCGCCTTCAGAAAATAGAATGAGCAGGTATACATGCGCCTACCATATGGTAAGTACTACCACTCTGCCTCTGTGGAGCATTCCATTCCATTCCACACTGTCTATAAGTATTTATGCACACATTTGTGTATAGGAAGAGTATCCCCGATCTTAGTACACAATTTCTGTGCGGCTCAAGCACTTTAGTTTCTCAACTGTGCTGAAATCGATTGGAAGGAATGGGCACGCCCGACTTTCCAAGCATGTCACTTACCATCTCGTACACTTTTACGTAGCTCAAGCTCATCATTATCATCTCTTTCCACGACTGTTCCGTGCTACGTCAATGTTAGCATGGGATATACTACTGCTACTTCTAATGTAATATTCACTTTCCACTGCTTCCTTTTCTCTTCTACCCGAACGAAACTGAAGGAAGTGGTAGTGGTGGATGAGCAGCAGACTATCATGGCTCTATATACTCCACTCCTGCTACATGGCAACTTTTTTGCTGCTCAAGTTTTCATGGTGTAATGAGTAATGCGCGGTGTTATGTTACGGCCTTTAGCGAGGAGTCACATATTATAAATACATGTGGACTGATGGGAGATACCAAACCGTGAAACCTTGTAGCCTTCGTGCTTATTTCAGCAACGTCCTTTAACCTACTCCTTGCTCTGCTTCCTATGCTTTCCCACTTTCTTTCATTGCTATTTCAATTTAGCCAAGGTATGTAATGTACCACAATACTCAGCGAGCATGGAAGAGAGTGAGTGTGTGCTTTTCACAAGACCTACTACATCCACTACTAAGAATGGTACTACTACAGAAAGCACATTTGAGAGAGATGAAATGAGCAGTTTACGTTTGATACTAGGCTTCTCCTCCATCCACGTTGTGTTTGTCTACACAACTCTCAACTACTGTTGAGAGAAAAGCAGAAGAGCGGAGAATTGCACTACGTTGCATTACATTGCTACGCGGAAACGGGTATATAGAAGTAAAAGAGTGGAGTGGACTGTCGTCGAGAGCCAAAAAGGAAACCTGCCAATTGGCCAAGACTCCTACATTTGAAAGAAGCGTTTGCAAGAGCAAGCACAAGTACTACACATTACGAGAAACTAAACTAACGCAAAAAGGTAATATATCCTATTCACATACTTACTCTGGTGTTGGTGTGTATAGAGTATGGAGTAAGTGCATAATGTACAAGCTAAAAGCAAGGGAAGTGTTTCTATCAAAATATGTCGTAAAGTGAAATATTGTAGTCAGTTTCTCTCTCCACATATATTTTCACTACTTTCATTATTATTGTTGTTGCACACACTTAATAAGACAAAGCGTATCGTATAGCCCAGTTGGTTGTCTATATACGCATGTAGCAAGCAGTAAGATAAAAAATGGTGAAAGAGTAGCAACACACAAAATTGAGAATAAGTTAATGAAATAAAAGTCACTGAGTACTTTAATAAATAAAGAGAAAAGTGTGGAACAACATTTTAGGGTTGCACTTTTGCAGCTAATGAATTTATTCGATGATGATACAAAGTGAGAATTAATTGTAACACGGGTATATATTCAAACTATTCTCCAGTTTGTTCTATTACGGAGAAAATCAAGCTTCCCTCAATTATCTGTGCATGCAGAACTGTTACTAGTATAAATGTAAATCATGTTGATTTGTAATACCTAAAGAGTATCGTACGGAAGAGAGATATAGGGAAAACTTAATGGTAAAAGTGGCAACCTCATCGCACACATGTAAATATATCAGCTCGGATTTTCACCAATAATCAAACTGTGGTAAATGTTCCGGATATTGTATCGTTTATTGATATCATCATCATCATCATCACCTGTTAATGTTTGATAACAGTATATAATACATAAGCTTTGTGTGTTTGTGTGCGTTTTGTGGTTAATTATGCCTTTGTTGTGAAGGGAAAGTGCTGGCACCGACTCTCATAACAAAACAAATCTTTGTTTTCCATACCACACTGTTGTAAACTGTGTTATTGATGATATTGACGAACAATTATATTATCATCATCATCGTCAACTGACATACCGCTGGAAAAAATCGATGATAGAAAATTTGTGACATTTATTATTATTTCCAATATTTGAGTGCGCAATCCAAACCAGAGATTCATGACAAAGGCGTCAACTGTAATTACCAAATTCATTCAATATTAATAAGAGGGGAAGGGAATTTGGTTGCTTCAAGAGGAGTGTAAATTACTCCGACGTTCGTCAGATACGTACATTTGTCCCGCTTTCTTTTGTATAACCGTTGATAAGCTACAGCATGTAAGGGTGTACTACTACTACTACATGATATAGATTTTTTTTACTTGATGAGCTATTCTTTCAAAACATCAAAAGTACAATATACGTCAGGAGTGTGATGAGCAGCATAAAAAGTATTAACACCTATTCATCAGTATATTATACTCAACCAGAACCTCTCGATATGTGTGTAGGTATGCTCTTACTACCAAAGTTGAAAACTATCACAATTCAGTGGCAAACCGCAACGTGGATACACTACACATGAAAAATAAACTTACTGCATCAGCAATTTTCTTAGTTAACAAAAACTAAGCCTCGCCACAACGCTGCCAGTCATATTCATATAGACATCATTACACTCGACTCCAAAGTAGTATTGTCTTGAAAGGGTATAAACTCGACGAACCTATTTTTCTGAGAAAGCTCCTTTCGTTCGTACCACCATCATCATCAACATCATCATTATTATCACCCATCACATCACTAGTGCATCATTGGTTCGTTCGTACGTGACATTTTCTAGCCAAACCTCGAGAGTGACAGAGACATATACATGGCACAAAAAATTGCGATGATATATTTGCCCACGGAACGGGAGCATGAGCCGACAACGAGGATCGTTAAAACTGCTTCGCTCTCCTGAAGCAATTTGCATCAGAACGGGAGCACACGGGAGCGCATCACATCACCATCAACCAATTTATAATGTATACATGTAACTTGATGACTAATTCAGTTTCCCACTAAACTCTGTTTCCTAATGTGAAATCCATCCCTATAAACGTGTCAACTGGAGGAGTTCAGAAAATTGAGAGTTCATTCTTCAAAGCCAACCCAAGCACAAACACAAAAGAAAGATACTCAAGTTTTCATATCCACATCTTTATTGCCTGTCTGCCAGTACTACTTCTACGCTACAAGCCACAACTACTACTACTCTTCAGTCATCAGATCTTCATTCAACGAACATTCCACAAACTTACAAACTCAGCTTAGCACATATACTACTATATACTACAACAGGAATTCCATTTCGTAGATTAAACAGCTCTATATACTGAATAGGAAAGATATACTTATATTTTAATCATCAGTGTGTCAGTCATGGACGACTAGAGAGGCAGCAACGTGTTCTCAGTGGCAAGAAAATTGTAAATAAACAAGGATCACCATCACTTGGCCATCATGTTCGATGTTTCACCAAAGACTATGGTTGTTCATGTGTGTGAAAAGCCAGATTTGTAAAACATGATGGACTGCCTACCTGAATAATATAAGAGTACATTAGCGCACAAGAGATAAAGCAGGCGAAGTATTATGCACAAGCATTATTGAGGAATAGACAAAGAATCACTTGTGATGAATGGAACTAGTGAAAGATTTGGTTTGAGACAAGAAAGTTTTTGAGAAGGTTGTCAATATAAATTTAATGTGAATTTTGAAGGACGGGCCTTCCACCGAATTGGATATCAAGTTGAAAATGAAAAATGAAGAGGAATTTTGATTGCTTTGGGATCATCATGTTTTCAAGGCATTTTAATGTCATGCGAAAGGCCAACTGTGGCCTGCCTACCGGCCAATTAAGGATTCTTAAGGAAAGAGAGTAGCAACGATTTGTGAGATTCTTCGACTCCAATCGTGGGCGACTGTGTTCATTTGGAAATATAAATATAATAGTTGTAAACCACCCGTGTCCGATTATTCGGAAATAAAGCTGCCACACTGCAGATCAAGCGTGAGAGCTCGAATTGTGCCCCCACCGACAGCTCCACAACGACCGTCACAAGCAACTCCGGTTCTAACGCGAGAAGCGTTAACAACGTGAACAGTAACAGCGGCAACGGGTCAGGCCGGATTTGTGTCATGAGTGCAGATCTGAGCCTGAAAATTGATACACCGGCTGAAAGTATCGAAGCACTTGCAAAAGAGGCTGAAGCCCTCAAGGCCAAACTCGAAGAGGAGAGACAGAAACTCAATGACGTTGCACGTATGTACATATATACTTTCATGAATTAAATGGCTTGACTATATTTTATACATTTTATTTCACGGGTGGTATTTCCTACCTACATTACTGATTTAGGAGAAGTTGCAAAGTATGAATGAGTGTCTATTTATTACTAGGTCATGTGTAGGTAGGTATTACTCATATAAATTTCATTAACAAATATTTCTGATGCTTCATATCAAATCTTTTTGAAGCCAGTTTTCCCCATCAAGAATTTATTGCTCCAGTTCCTAACTTCTCGTCGTCAGACTTCTTATCGTTTATTTTACGATTTGAGTCGAATTTTTGGAATTGAACATGGATAGAACATGAACATAGATATACGTCTACGTCACAACTCACGACTGCACAGAACTGTTTTTGTGGTTAGCCGTATGTACAGTACACTAAACTGAACCACATCATGCATAATAATAAACATTTAGAAATGACATACGCTTTCCTTTATCAATTCTGTTCCCTACGCAGGAAATAGATTATGCTATCACTACATAACACATAGGAAAATACGAAATAATTATCTTGTCTCTTCATGCAATGGAAAAGCAGAAATTGTCTATGGCGTAGCTTAAATGAATTTGCAATCGCAAATTTTTGGCAGTATGCATAAGCAGGCCTAAGCTGATGCATGTATGCTTAAAGCTGAACAGTACATAATGCATGCTATCGAAAAATATCAGTATGCACAGTTGTAAGTTCAATAAAAAATGAGTGCTCTGGATGGAACTGCTTATAATCCAAAAATATACACTGAAAATGTAGAAGGTTACATCCACCGTGACATGACGTTATGACGTATAAAAAGTTAATGCACTCGGTAGAAAGCAAAATCGCGATAGTAGGTGATTAAAAATTCCAACAGCAATCCTTGGTTAATGACATAAATTAAAATGTACACAGCAAACATGAAACATTGTGTGCCTATTTTGTATGATATCTTCCAACTTTCTGCATGCATTTTTGATAGACTTGAACAATTTCCTGGAAAGTCTGAGTGAATGACTCGGAGTTCATGAAATCTTAAGTGAAACACTTCACTGTTGTGCTGTGCAATGCTGTAGCGTTAGTTCATTTTTCAAAATAGGGCAAAAACATTTAAAATGTACATCGTAGCTTCGCGTGTACCTACAATGTATACATTTATAGTAAAAAACAGTTGGATGAGACTTTTAGAAGCCAAAGCCAACCACATTTTCTGCCTGCGATCTGGCTAGTTTAACAGATAAGGGAAACGGAAATTGCCTAGAGTCGATGCGATAGTCTCGTTCAATCGTTTTGATTGTGTGTGTTTCTTCTCGTCTCGATTTCAAGGCATACTTTTTCTGCTGTGTAATGCATATCAATAAAAACCAAGGTCCAGAATAGCAAGTAATTCTTGCTTCCTCTGTTTCTGCTGTGTTCCCATGAGATATACTTATTATGCTTACCTCTTCTTCGCCCAGCGTGGAACTGTTGAGTTATTCTTCGAACGAAACGCATTATGTACGATCTTTCCTTACATTTTCGTTTGCACCTACACTATGCTAGTGCCTACGGAAGCGATCTTGCTTGTAGAAGAACCTGTGTTCATGACAGTTGAAAAATCCAAGGAATTTACGATCGGTTGCACTTGTTTTTCATTTAGTTCATGTACGAAGCTAAGCGGTGTGCTCTACCTAAACTATTTTTATTTGCACTTGTTCAATTTTCCATCAACGTACAACACTCATGTTCTTAGGTCCATGATACACCCATTTCCTATAAGACCACTTAAAATGTCGTGAATGTAATGATCTGTTGGATGAGAGAGACGCGCAATGCATCATACACATCATCACCGCATTTCAATTACTGTAGTTTGTGTTTTTGACTAGAGGAGCTCAGCATCTTGCTTAAAAACGTGATTGTTAAGAAAATTCATGACATTTTTGGAAAATGGAAATACATTCTTGGCTTTAGGGAATGATTATGCAAAAAAAATGATTATTTCATAGGCGACTCTAACTCATTTCTTTGCACACAAAGTTTATCCGCATCTACTAATACTGTAGAATTTATAAGTGTTAAAATATATTGTGATCGACGTTAGTTATCTGCCAAATTTAATTATTTAATTTTCTCTCAATGATTTAGTGTCAACGGTAGCTCAACGACTTGAAAATGTTGGTCAACTTAACATCAAGCCACGGAGAGTTCTTAAAGGGCATCAAGGCAAGGTGCTGTGTGTTGACTGGTCACAGGACAAACGCCACGTTGTATCGTCATCACAGGTTAGTATATACAAAGCATAACTATATAAAAGCTGCTGAAAATCACCATCTACTTCAAAAATATCAATTAAAAAAGTAGTGAAAACTATTTGCGCTTTCATCACCCGTTTTCTCTCTACTGAAATGTTGAGTCAATCCCCAATTTTCATTAATTTGATAATGACCTGCTGCTGGAGTATCCGATCAGAGCTCTGTTTTCACGAGGAACTAATTGTTGTTTCTGTATTGAATTTCAGGACGGAAAAGTAATAATATGGGACGCTTTCACCACCAACAAGGAGCATGCTATCGCGATGCCCACTACGTGGGTGATGGCATGCTCGTATGGTCCTTCAGGAACTGTGATCGCTTGCGGGTAATTAATTATTTTCACTCTGATTCTCTCTCATTTTATCACAATTTAATCTACAACATCCCTTTCCTCTATCGATATGGAGAGATGTATATTAAGGTGATTTCGTGAACGAGCATCCGCTCCGCTAATACAAATGAGAAAGCTGCGGTTGTTTTCACTTGTCTTGAAATAACAAGAAAGAAATGAGCTTTGTAAATGAGATAATGTTATTGATCAGTTTGGATATTTGCATCCCAACATTATATATTAATGTATGTATGTGTAAATATACGATCCAATGTCTTCATATTTCCAGCGGGCTGGATAATAAAGTTACCGTATACCCGCTGTCCCTGGAAGATGATGCAACCCAACGGAAAAAGCCAGTGGGAACACATACCTCTTACACTGCCTGTTGTACATTCCTTCCTTACTCAGACTATCAGGTTGGTAGACAAAGAAAGGTGTAAAACCACCAAATTCCGCATTGTTCAAAATGGTTCTAGTAAAATCCAATCAGATATGTTTGCCCTGAAGGAGAAATGCTGTGTCATCAGGATGTAATTAATGGAGAGGTGCTAAATTGAGTTTGGCTTTATTACAGATTTTGAGTGGTAGTGGTGATAGCACTTGTGCGTTATGGGATGTGGAGTCCGGTTCGAGATTACAAAGCTTTCATGGTCATACTGGGGATGTTATGTCCTTAGACCTAGCTCCACAAGAGAATGGAAACACTTTTGTCTCAGCTGTAAGTTCTTTTTTTCTGCGTTGGTTAGCTAAAACGACCTTTTTGGCGTTATAAGATTCATTTTAAATTGCAACATTTAAAGATCCATGCGTGCTCCTTGTTTGATGGACGTATATTGTAGCAACGAAACAGTTCTGTTACATTAAAAGATTTTGTATGTATTCCAGGGCTGCGACAGAAAAGCATTGATATGGGATATGAGAACCGGCCAATGTGTACAAACGTTTGATGGCCACGAGAGTGATATCAATACTGTTAAATTTCATCCAAGTGGAGATGCAATAGCTACAGGTTCTGATGATGCAACAGTAAGTTTACCAAAATATATTTTATCACTATACTTCAATATCAAATACTGAATGTATAATATGCAGAGGATATTAAAGCTTTCCTTCAAACAAAGCCATTCAAAAATCCCATAAAGTATAAAGATCAGAGAAGAACTCGTGCCTAAAGTTTTTTTATCGCAAATACAAGCTACTACAATGAAGTGTGAGTCAAACTAAGAGAAAAGCCTATTATCTGAAGCATAAAGAAGACGCGGATGACTGGTTTACACATGAGAAACTTTATTAATTTTTGGTTGACATGTCGGTACCGGTGCTCCCTTTCTCTTTGTCATGTTATATTTCCCCTTTCTTAATAATTTTTTCCTCTCTTTTTTCTCTCTAGTGCCGACTATACGACTTGAGGGCTGATCGGGAAATTGCCGTCTACTCAAAAGAATCGATAATCTTTGCAGTCAACACAGTAGATTTTTCCCACAGTGGAAGACTGCTGTTTGCGGGATATAGTGATTACACGGTGAACGTTTGGGATAGTCTAAAATGTCATCGGATATCAATACTCTACGGACACGATAACAGGGTCTCATGTCTCAAAGTCTCTCCTGACGGTACAGCATTTTGTACAGCGAGCTGGGACTCAACACTTCGTGTAAGAAAAAGAATTCGAACTCAAAAAACTTTGTGAACCTTTTTTGTTCATTACGTACAACTACATAAATATCAAACTGATATTGCATGATATATATACACACACTCTTTCATTGCCCCGCCTAATACTTATTTTACAACTCGCTTTTTACGTTTTTCCAATTCATCTGCAATCCGCAAATGTAGAGTTTACAATAAAATGTGAGTGTGAGTGAGCCATTCTGGGCAAAGCCAATACACGAGCCGTTTCACTTCACCAGTCTTTTCGTAATAGATCACAAATTCTTATATCTGACTTCCCTTTCCTGAAATGCGAGTCCATCATGAAGTTACTCTTGACAGAAGAATTGTAGCACCTATACATACATGTATTATACTCATGTGCTTAGTTAGTGGTGATTCCTACCCTTTTTCCGCACTGCTTATACATTCAGGATCTCGCATTTGATCAACGAAGCTTTCTTCCCTAGTTTTTAACTTGCTTTCACTCCGGATCTCCTTTTGGTTGCCTGAGGGGAAAGAGCTGGCTGGCTGGCTGCTCCATTTTATTCTTTCTTCCTCTTTTTTGTTATGCACAGAGAAAAATCATACCTTTCCTCGAATTTCCCCCTTTTGACCAATTACAAATTTGTATGTACAATCTTTTTAAGTTGTAGCTTAGTGTTCCCGTGGGTCTTGTTGATTGCTGGGAATGGAGAAGTGAGTGAATGATATGAAAAGCTGGGCTTCCATTGTACCAAGACAGACCTTTTCTTCTTTTGTGTGGCTTGGTTTTATTTTTTTGGACTGCTCCTTTTTTTCACTTTCTCTGCTTTAACTCAGTTACACATCTTGCCTGGACAGAATTCAACTTCTGCTCACGTTTTCACTTCATCATAAACCTGTAGTCATTCACCCGCTATATCTACACTTGGCTATATAACAATTCAGAACCATAAAACATGAATAAGTGTTCCTTAAGCCTGTAGGGTATGAACGCTTTAAATTCAAATTCTTTTGCTGTAGACAAACCCTATATTTGGATCAGTAGGTCCTGAAGGATTTTAGTTGCCCATCTACATCTACGTTCTTTCACCCAGCCTACCAAAGTTTCAAGATGCCCCATTTTATTGATCTATACGTTGATGATTGATTGCTCTTAAGCCCTAAGCTTTCTTTCTTTTCAGTAAAAAATGTGCAATATTCTATACTGAGTATTCGTATATAAAAATACGTGTTTTTCTTTAAATTTCAGGTCTGGGCGTAAATCAGTATACAGAACTATTATTCCAACTTTATTTCTACGGCTATACGGTTTCTTCTTGCTACTACTACTACATTCTACTTCTTCAACATAAATGTGCATACGTATACACATCGCCCGCGTCACAAACCAATAACGTGTAAATATGTGAACTGTCTTGTCTACCAACTTCGATTATAAGTAAATTATAATATTCCAAAGTTGTATAAAAAAAGGAATCAACACACGCCAAACATGATAATACAGATACTGGATGAGAACAGAGATGGAATCGGCGTTTATCAATCTGTCAACCTGGAACATCTTACAAAGGCTTCCAAACAATTTGAGTACTACCAAAAGTTCACACACAGATTACCAAAGAAAAGATAGCGCGAAATGTACACATTACTAGCTTTCATATTATTTAACGAAGAGAATCACAAATACATATTTAAACTAAAGAAATTGTATTAATAGGGTATCAACGACAATGACATCTACAAAAGAATTGATTGAGTTTGTTTAAAATCCAATCACTAGTAAAAAAAGAGTGCGTTACAATGACAGAATATGAGTTGAGTTTGTGGACTTAATAATAATGATGATTGCTGTTTTTCCTACTATCCGAATTTTTACCTTTGTTTGTACCAATTTTAAAACTCATCAGCTTGTAAAAACAAAAAAAAAGAAGTTTTATATAGAGCCAATACCAAGCTGAATTTCCCCCGAAATCTTCTGACGATTTTACCTACCCATCATCATCATGTATGTTTTTAAAAAATCGAAATGAGTACGACGTGATCTAAAAAGTATACACGTAATTCTAGACTTTGAAGATATTGATAATATTGCTAAGAATATCTTAAATAATCTGAAGAAAGGACTTGAAAAGAGAATTTGTTGGTAGAGTTGAATAAATGCATGCTTAACTAGACATTATTAAAAGGGAGGCATTTACAGTCAAAAAAGGTAACATGCACAGAAATGATGATATAAAAACTGAAACCGGACACCTAACGGAATGATACGTACATTTTAAAACGGAACAGTTGTTATATACGTCCATGAATAATGTGGGCGTGCAATTATACTTTTATGTTTATGAATGAGCCAAGATATATATTATTATGTAATTTTAGGTGATTTTACCAGTAACATTGAATAGTCCAATTTTTAGTATATTTATTCAATCTCAACAAACGACTCGCTTTTCGTATCAGTTTTTTTAGTAATACGCGACATAAACTACATACTTTGATTGTTAATAATTATGACACTACAAAAAAGTGAACAACGGAAGATGATGATTTTTTGTCATGTTATTTATCGAGTAATATTATGTGCATACTTGCTATGCAGAAGCATATACATTACATACTTAAAATGTAAGATGTTATTGCTATAAAACAATCAATGAAACAAAATTTAAGGATCATTCTCATTAGTAATAAAAAAACAAGTTCAAACAATTTCTTCAATAACTGTTGCTCTCTTCCATCATCATCAACATCAAGCAATTAAATTAACATAATAAACAAACACGAAGGACTACGAGGTCGCAGCGAAGCAAATAGAACATTAAAATTTTATTACAACGAATTACAGGTACTTTTTTATATGATGGATTTAATAATTCCAAAGCTCCAGCATAATTTAGTATGAAACTAGAAAGTATGCATCAAGACCAATATGAAATATATGTAAGCACAAAGTGTGTGTACACTTAAAAAGGCTTCTATCGGTTTTACTAACAACCCAAATGTTCTCGGAGAGGAAGATGGGAGCTGTAGTGGGAAGTGGGAACTCTATATTTAATGGGATGCGAGAAGAGCGCTCAATGAAAACTTTTTCATCGCTCTTATTTTCTTCATATTGTCTAAACCTTGCGAAACTATTTCCATAAATAATAACATGGAGGAACAAGGTACTTAAGCAGGGATATTGCACAAGTCGCCCATTGTAGTAACGAGAATACTTGAGAGGACAAAGTATTGGAGACTTGAAGAAAGTAAAAATGGATTACATGAAATAGCTTCTTCCTTTCCATTACTCTAATGTCGTCACACCACTTTGAATGATATTTCACCGTCTTGCTGTGTAGTGTAGTGTGCATGTGTGCCACTCCAGGATGGAGCGTATCCCAAAACTTTTATTACATTTCCATAATATGTCATTCACGGTATAATGCTATAAAATTCCATTCTCTAAAGAATTTACGTCATTGCCAAAAATAGAATTTAACAGGTTGAGGATTGAGGGAGGGCACACAAATTTTTGTGTAGTTTAAAGAATTTTTCCAAAGTGTACAAATGTAGTCGGTAATTACGGCTTGATTTGGGAATGTATTTCTCAAGCAAATGTAAATTTAATGTATAACTGAATTACTAAAACGGTTAAATTATTTTTAAACAAAAATTAAATTTATCAAGTTGAAAATAGGTCAATCTCTCCTTTCTTATACAGTATAATATACGAACGTAGCATAAATCAGCAATCGAAATAATTTAAGTTCGTCAGCGAATTCATTAAGTTAGTTGGAAAATAGGAGACTCTCAGTGACCAGTGACTTCCATAGCTGTTCAGTTACGTAATATGTTAGATAAGAAATTGTTAGTTTATTTTCATGTGAAAAGATATGGTGGGGCCTGTTTATTTTAAATGCAATTTAGATATACAAAACCTTCAGTTGCAGGTAAACTATGAAAATGCTAGGATATATATATAAGTATATCAAACGTTACTTAAAACTCAATCATTTCCTTTCATCAGAATTGCAAACACATTCCAGCCAGTTTTGCATTTCTTTGAACACCGTTCCAGGAAAAGCAATAGCTATTAGTCCCAATTCTCCGTGCCCAAAGCCTTTGCTTATACCCAAACCAGAAAATTTCAATATCAGTTGAACAAAATTATGCTGCATAAGGGGGATTCTTTCCCAGGATCTCTTCTCCCTCTGGGACCCTCTCTTTTGTTTGGACAGACATTCTGCATATATAAATGCACGGAAAAGGTAATGGAATTAAAGCGTCTAACAGCTACCTTGTATTTGCATTTGGCAGCAGAGCGACAGAGACGTAAGAGCAACCTTTTTCGGATGGAAGAGAGCGAGAGAGAGAGGGGAGAAAACGAAGCGGCTTTTTGTTCAGTACGAGTCCCATAGTGTCCTCACCACCGCTAGCTTTCATTCACTCATCGTCAATAAGCCAAGCATTTGCCTTGCATGCATGTGATGAAAGTCTGGGGTTGGCTTCACACCAGATCATAGCTTGCATATCTCCTTTCACAATGGAAACAGCACTGCTGAACCCAACCGGATGGTTTAGAAACTTTTACGTGTAAAGGAAATGCGGATCGACTGCAAGTTTCTGTACTTATCGCAGGGAAGCATGAACCTGTAGTGAAAATAAAGGCTGCTCCTTTTCTTTGTACAATATGCATACTGAGCAAGTCGTACTGCATGAATGGGATGAAGTTTATGCATACTATTCAGTATTGCATAAAGTAGAAAAAACTAGAATTTTGATTTCTAAAAATTGAGTTTTATGATAACTTTTCTTGTTTAATTCTGTATCTTATTGTTATAAAGAATGTTATAAAGTGCAACAAAAAATCTTAATTAGAATATTGATTGTAGGGGTAATTTGAATAAAATGTAAATTTCAGGCCACTTCAATAACACTCGACCCAACAATGTCGATAAGCTCCTTTGAAGAAAACGTGGCCACCAATCTCTGGCTCCCGGCACTCTTTGGAATGAATCGGTGGGTATACCGAAGCTCTTCTCCTATTTCAACATCCCTGCAATAGTGAAATGAAAAATCATATCAACTGGTTTGGTGACTGGATTAGATGAAAATACAAAATTATCCACTTTCGAGAAAACTTATATGCAATCAATCAAAGTCCTACTGATCTGAAAACGTACTTGTACTTGATGGAAGAAAATCGGGAAAGGAATGGCCCTTCAAAGTTGATGACGCAATTGGTTAGTTTCCGTTGAATGGGATTTTGGAAGCTGAATGTCACGTACGCTGGTTTACCCGCTTTCACTCCTGGTGAAACCTACATTTTGTAATATCAAAAAAGGATAATACTTTTATTTACCGGCTGCATAATAAAAAATGCATAGCTTTATCATGTCTATCTTTAACAATAATATGATATCATTAATGAATTCCAATGCACATAAATCAATAAAGGTATGATTCCCTATTACGAGTAGTATCTAGCATAAATGTTGGAAATTGAATAAGTTGTGCGTTGAAAAACTTTCAGCTAAAGAGCATATATATATTGTTTAACCAAGATAACGAATCCTCGTTGATGGTACGATACACAACGTGCAAAGAAACAAAAATGCAATGATAAATATCATGAAATTTAAAAAAAACTCATATTCTAAATCAATAACATTCTACAGTAAAAATTACCTCAATCTTCATTGGAGGTTTTACCACTTGGAAATCATCTTCGTCACTCCATGCTTGGTGGGTCTCATCAACAACGCAGATTACAAACAGTTTCATAATGCCATACTCCACAAGTTTATCCATGTAGTCATCTGGCTGAACAGTCATTTTTAGTTCTTCCTCTGTAAAGCATATGAGAAAACAGAAAAAGAATTTAGTCAGTGATATAACGTAATGCAATATGCATCTGTACATCAATAAATGTTGTAAAAGTATATTTCATTGTGACTTACTCGCGTTGGGCTGGACGCTAAACTTTCCAGATGCTTTCTTCACAATGTTCGCCCTAACACCAGTGTAATACATGGACTCCACCGAGAGGTCAGCCTGAACTGTTCTTGGTTGACTGGACTTGTTCTATTTTTTATTTATTTAATATATAAAAATGAAATTTCCGTGAGTAAAATTGAACCATTTCCTCCTCCACTTCATCATTACATCATAAGTTCATAACATGGGGTTAGAGAAAGAAAAATGAAACAAGTGATGATGGATTCTCCAGCTTTCATACCGTAATGGTAACAACGAAGGGCACGGGATCGCCTACAGGAATTTCTTCAAGCTCAATCAAATCAAATTCCACGTCCTCTTCTTTAGGATCCAATTCGAGAAAATGTGGAGCACAAGGTCGGTTGGATCCACGGACCGCATTGACCAATTGAAGTCGCTCTGTTCTAGAACCTTTTAAAACAAGAAAAATATGACAAGGAAAGGGAAAAGGAAGTCAGGACATATGTACAAGAAAAAACTCCGTTTCAACTCAAGAATGAACAACATCAATCGTCACTACCGTTTTAGCGCTCTGGCAGGAAAGAAATGAAATCACGTAAACTATACATTCACTATCAATGTATATTTTTATATATCCGTCTTCTCAAGCTACACTACACAAGACTCTACTATGCATTTCCACTTTCCCAGTGTTTTACCATTGTACAACTTTTCCGTTGTCGCAATTCCACATGTAATACGACTTTGCTATAAAAAAAACTTCTGCAGTTCAGCTGAAAAGAGTTTCTCCTTTCCCGAAGCTCTGCTGCAGAAAAACTGTGTGATTCAGTCAAGTTAAGTTGCAAACAAACCAACGAACCTTCTTTTGGCTTATACTCCTCGATAATATCCATCCTGTCTGAATCTCCATCGGAATCGAAAACATTGGGCTTTTTAGTAAGGATCTGTCGTCCAACACTATAGTTGAGAAAATTCAATCAAACTTTGTTCAAAAAGCTGATTAAGCACATCATATATAAAGCAAACAGTATATTTCAGTCAAGCACACGCTCAGTTCATTCGGAGAAAGTGGAAGCTGTGCATTAGTGCCTATTAGCACTTCATATAATTTCAAAGCAATGCCATATACTTCGTTAATTGTGGGATGAATTGACTTTGGGTTTAGATTTAAGTGTAGCTATAAGTGGTGATTTATTTGTATTTTTTAAATCTTCAAAACTCTTTAATTCTCCTAAATTCTTTGAGTAATTTATATCGGGGTTTGGCTCATGCTATCTGAGCCTTATCATTAATTCCACAACACACAACAGAGAAATTACTCAAGATATAAAGATGGATCTAATATGCTTATTGAACACATTACTTATGTGAAGGGATGTGTGACTCATTTACAGTTAGAATTAGTAACCTCCACTTTTCTCAACCAACTCAGAAGAATCTTCAGAAGAATGGAAGAAACGTAATCCCAGAAGACCCATAAATATCACAAAAAAACCTTTTCTTTCTTCCCCAACAACTTGAATGAAATCCCTACTTCTACACTTCCCACTAGTTGTAATTCAACCCAGTAAATTAAGGTGAATGAAAGAAAATGGAGTTGAGGAAACCGTACAACGCCCACAATAGAACTTTGTGCTCTTCATTGTTAGCCAGAGTAAATGGTTGGGGTATTATGTATAGTCGTGCCAATCCTGAATGTACAAATGCTCCACCAATATATAACCTCTGCGCATAATATTCATTGTCAGAAGATTCTTTTAAGAAGTGCGATCTCACTTTGAAACATTGATCTTTCTACTTATTGGAACAGAGGATCAAGTACTTTTTCTCTCTTTCTTTCCCCTATTTTCTTCATATAACTGGGGATTTGGAGGGAGCGTAGAATGAAGGGTCAGTGGAATACGGAAAGATGCTTACTTTCTCTGGATGAAACGTACTTTAGCAACAGCGTATATAACGTAATGGATTAGTGTAGATACAAGTTTTGACCTGCATCCAAACCAAACCAGGGAATAGAGCTGGGAAAAAGTGTTGCTGATCTAAAAATGTCACCAATAAAGTACATAATGCAAGTGAAGGGAACCTAATATTACGGATCCCCCAGCCTTGTGTCAGATATATTGAGGGAAGTAGAATTTATGTAAGCCCAATACGAGTTTATATAATATGCTGCTTAGGGATCCTTTTGTTCCCTTTACTTTCTATCTATCTATTCATCCAGAGGTCTAGTATTTTTAGATCGGATCTTGAAGCAACTTGATATTGCTATGTACGCCCCATCAGCTTCGCAATGTGAATGGGGCAAAAAAATGTGGCATAAAATTGCGTGGAGAATTGGCTCATATTATGTATAAAAAATATCTACATAGTTCCAATATTATCTTGTGTAGGTATATCTAGAAGCACAACAACAGAACAGAGAGCAAGCTTAAGTATAAAGCAAATAGATCTACAAACGGGGAAAGAAACGATAAGAAAAGTCTTTACTGGTATTTGTTAGCCTCCATGCGAGAGAATCCAAATTCTTTGGATTTGTCCTTTAGCCAACGCACCAAATCTGCATTTACTTCTGCTAATACAAAGCCGACATCATAGGAATAGCCTACGCGTCCCTTTCGCACTGCTTCCAGAGGCGCTGGTCCACACTGGAAAACTCCTGGAGGAGAATAGTAAAAAGAAAGTAGTGAGTTGTGGACGAGTTGAGATCATTATTCATCACTAAAAAGTTTGATAAATGGGATTCAGTCGGTCTTTGGCCGACATGTGGAGTTGTTATATAATATGGAGCTTTGCTGGGAAATGCTTTATAGCCGGAACAATTGCTTGCGCTCTATGATGATGTGCTCTACCAAATATCTTTATTTTTAAAATGGTGCTAAAGTGTCTTGGCGAATTCTGTCATAAAATATGGGTCGCTATCAGTGCTATTCCTCGTTTTTACGGTCTAAAGCCAATCCTAGAAAACCTCCTAACCTTTTGCGTTGCGAGCATACAAAGTGTACTCTCAATAAATAACATACATTTTTCATTTCGCATTGATGATGACTTTGCTTGTAACTCAAGACCTTTGTAATCAATTAAGCTTCTCTTTGAATATCAAAAAAATCAACATAGCAAAAACAAAGCTGTTCATTCCAATAATGGGTACGCTAATATGTAAGTGAAAGTCTGATTTGTGAGTAGTGCCTAGTGCCATTATAACATCAAAGAATTATCAGCTTTCGTTTCAGTTTTGAACCTAGACTAGTTATATAAAGATTGCATTGTACATTTGAAGGTAGCTCTGACAGTTTTACCACATGGTTTGTACAAGAAGATAAATTACAAGCGACTCAACTTGGCTTTGATGCTAAGACAAACCGAACGTATTAGTATATACGAAGATATTAGTTGTGTGTGGGATAGTTTCGGCTGAGGTTGTTGCCGAAAATAGTATGATCTAACCTAACTTAAAGTAGATAGTTGCAATATAAAGCATCCAACTTCAAAGGACTCACGTTCGCGATTTTGCATCTTTCGGTATTCCAAGAAATTCATTCATGCCAGGGAAATTATACTAAAACCGGTAGATCTATGAATTACACAATGATCTTTAGCACTGAAAGGGTTCACTTCACTCAAGTTATTGCGTAAGCAAGGAATAGTCGAAGCTTTGGGATCGTGAACTTTATGTGTTTATCTTGTTTTATTTTCAGTCTTTCATGATGAGACTTCATTCAAAACGTGTTGAAAATATGGGGCAATTTGTTATACCTGCTAATACAATTGTTTACATTCAATCGGTTATGTTTAATGCCATAAAACCTAAATTGTAAGCAACTAAATCAAATTTGCAATATTTGTATGATTTGTGCGATGATAAACGTATAATTGATAAAGTAATT
>JAQGAP010000634.1:0-29945 GCA_034697805.1 Orchesella bifasciata
TATACACAACACATTATTTAAACATATTTTTTAGAATTTAGAATTTATGATTTAATTTAATTAATTTTTAAACATACAATTTTTCTCCATCCGTAGTCCCGCAAGGAGTAATCAGTTTGCTCGTGGCTGATCACCTTACCAAGACTGCGAAACGAGAGTTTCCAGATTCAATGGATTTAGTCATCAAAAGTTCTCCAACTCTTCAATCATCAAGAAGAAGGCAAACGTCAGCACCGCATCAGCATGTAACACACAATATACTTAGAACAAGTTAGTAAGAGTGTAACTTTTAATCGCGTATTCTAGCATTCAAAACTGACTGCGGGATTGTAAATTTAAACTTACAGTACCTGCACAATAGCAATAATTTTATTTACATAGCAGTTGGTTTTTAAATTGCTAGAATTTCGAAAATTTGGTGGAGTGGCTGAGCAGGCATAATGCGATAGTAGCCACTGAGTTTTAAACAATGCTTTCAGTTTTTTTACTTTTGCTTTGATCACTTTTTTTATTGCAAGATGTTAAAACTTTCATCTAGTTACACCTTGAAAATTACACTGAATATTGAGCTTGTTTGAGATCCTTTGTGTGCCAGAAGCTATATATTTACACGAAAACGCTAAACAATTTCCATGCTTAAATAACGGTAAACGAAGGGCAGAATGAATATTTTTGTGACACGTTTTCATAATCATATATGTGATGGAACGTTAAATTTGCTGAGGATTGATTAGTCATAAGGCATGCCTAACCAGCCAGGTAAAGCTCCAAAGTCAGGTCAAACCCGACAGTTTAGATTAACTCGGGGACAAATACGATAGTTTTCGGAGAGGCGATTCAAAGAGATTGCTAATGGTATACTTTGCTCGTACTGAATGTTGTACAAATTTGATTGGGTTATAAACTAGAAATATTGCATTCACTATGTTTACGCTATAAATTTAATCAGGAGAACACGCCAATCAAAATAGCAAGTAATATTTATAGATCATTACATGAATAAGGCTTTTACCATAATCGTCGTTTCTTGGAATCTATGCAACATGTATTAACATTACCTAATTGTTAAACAATGAGGTGTTAGTGTATGCCAACACTAAATGGTAATTATTCCGTACCTGGTGAGCTGTTTCCCAGCAGGTGGAGAGCCCATCTAATATTATAGAAAGGAGATTTATTGACAAGTGTATGCCAGAAACTGCTGATCGCGTTACTGGCGTCAGCCGTTACATTTTTGTACGGGTGTATATACATTGAAATGGTATCTAACTTAATAGTAGAAGTACAATTTACGTGCTAAAAATGATTGGCGAAAACATGGCAATCCTATAAATCCAGGAATAGAATAAATTCGTCGTGGAATTGGCTAATCTTCATTAAGTGGTAAGTTGAAACTAGAAATACCAGTTTCAACAGGGATATACAGAGATCGTAATTAACACGCGCGACTCCGAATTCAATCTACATTTAAAGCAATGAAACATTTTCGCCGTAAAAAAATAGTTACATTAAATAGAAACCTTAACCAAAACACTTTGTAACAAAAAACTTTCATTCATACCTGCAATTTTTAGCTTTGCGACAGTTGCTCGCTTGAATTTATGCGCTACTGTTATTTCTGATCAGGACGTCTGTTATGTCGAATTCGTGAAAATGTCAACTTACGATTAAGGTATGTTACGGATTCATGTGAGAAGACCCAGTAAAATAGTTTTCAAATTAGTTAATGAATTGATGATGTAGAAAGGTATGATAATTGCTAAAATAGGAGGCATTTGCTAGCAGTTCACTGACTTTATTTAAAATTTAGAAGTAATTGATTTTCAGTCACAACTTCCAACATTTTTAGGTATTTTCCTATTGTCAGGTAATGCAATATGGAATAACTTTCTGTTGAAAAAAAACACTAAATTTTGGAAGTATTTCCCTTCCGTGTAAGATGAATGAAGACAGACCATAAGCTTGACTTAATGCTTACATTTCCGTAGTTAGAATCGACAAAACATGCATAAATTTAATAAATAAGGTTTGCTCTCTAATCGTAAAATAATCGTCGAATAATCACGTCTGTCCTTTCAATAAATCCGAGGCTTTCTTAAACACATGTTTTTTTATGTAATTCTCATTTAAAACGTCAATATAACAGTTTCTTATATGCTATGTACGAAGTTCTAGTAGGATATACGAATAAAACTCCTGTAGCTACTGCATTAAGAAATGATGCTTTGCTCTTGTCCACCAAACATTACACGCTACAGTTATGATCAAACCATTCCTTAATCGAAAATAACCGGAAATTTCCATAGAGTTCTTAAATTCCGGAAGCAGCCACAATGCGACAATCATTTCTGCTATCCAAGTAGACTCCAACTACATTTTCTATTGATGTATTTACCATACAGCTGCAAAGTGAAGTAGGATCGATCACATTGCCTGGTAGTAATGTAAAGATCCCCAACCGAGACACACAAGCCATCCAACTCTGTTGCATTTGATTTGTCATAATCCAAATGTCCTGTTGGATTTCCAGCTTAGGAATAACATTGCTCGGCCCGCCCACGGCAGCTAGAAGAGCCAAGAAGCACATTAAGAAGACGTAAGTGTGCTAAAACTACAACGTTTAGTTGAAATTGAAGATTAATTTACCTTCAGTGATAAAATGGAATTAATCCAAGTTATCAACATATCACTGATGTTTCTGTTAATATGCAACTTTGAGAATAACGTACATTCTTTAGTTGCTCTACAAACAAAAATTGGTGTTCATCTAATGTTTGTAGATCAACATTTGCCAATGTTGACTTGTCCACAGCTATCATATGCTGGACTTATTTTCAGCAGTTACGGTTTCTTACTAAGATCAAAGAATGGACCAAATTTTGATAAATCCGTCACCACATAAACCGATAAACCACATATCTTATGAGTTTTCGATCAAATATTTGTGCTGATGAACAATTCAAGCATTGCATTTTTCTTTTATTGATGCAATGGTTTCTTTCGAGTCTGACATTCATATTACCCTGATAACTGACCGAAATTAGCTATTCGTTTTATACAACTATTAATAAATCTGCTATAGTAGTCCATATTTATGCGTTTGTGTTCATTGAGAACGCAAATCAAATTGCCTATTAGATTTATCATGTAAAACTTATTACGATATTTTTTGTCAATAAATGTATATTGGGGTATTGGATGTCGTCATTCGTAGACAAGCCTACAAGCGCCGAAAAACTGATCAAATATTACACATTTTACAGCATTGTCGCTACAAAGTTTAAAACGAATGCAAGTTTTACTCCCAAATTCATGCATTGCATTTCGGATTATTGCAATTATTAAAAAATATAGAGCAGGGACGGCTCTGGAATGTCCTGAATTAGGAAGGAGGTATCTGGATTGATGCTGAGTACAGAAATTATGTCAAGAAGCCAATGTAAAACAAAGAGTTTGTTACCTGAAACCAGCCTTGAATTGCAAAAGTTTGTGGAAGATTTCGTACGTGGCGAGTAGAAGCTCACCAGGCGGATAGGCGCAACGAATATAATAAAAGATTCCTTTATTGCCAAAGATCGGTTGAATACTGAATTATAGTTTACAATTTCGCAGGGGTTTAAACACAGAACTGGGGTATCTAATTTAACATTGTAGAGGATTTTTCATGTTGAATATTGTTGGAAGAAATCTTTTAATCAACAAAGGAACGAACATCTGTTTGAATTCTATAATCTTCATTTAAACGTGGGTTAAAACTGAATATCCTAGTTTAAGCTGAGATATTCTAATAGTCAAGCGCAAGATGTATTCACGCTTCACTTACTAACATGCAATATTCAAATATTATATTACCGTTGTTACTTTGATGAAGATTGATCGCGAGTGTGAGCTTTGGCTTGCGCGACTGTTCACTTTTTACTAACATTTGCATAACATTCACATGTTACTTGTATAGAATCAAGAGAGTTAAAATTTTGTGGATATTTGTGTCAGAGGCGACGTAGATATTTACGAAAATCTTTATAATTGTTTTTGATTAGTGAACCAAGCATTGAAATGGTTTATTCCCTTATATTGTTTCTCAGTACTTAAAAGTTACTTAGAGTGTGTTCAAAGAACGACTGTGTTAGGCGGGTTGTACTTTCTGTTGAAAACCTTTAAGACTGAACTTCGGCATGTACCAAACCTAACACTTACTATCCTAAAACTGGCAAAAAAGCGTGTCATAACAAGCTTATAATGGTTACCGGTTTGTATAACAGGTAACGCGTATTTAACAATACTAAGTACGCTGAACGTCCATGTAAGTATGTATGTGTCAAAACTTGATCCCTCATTCTGATCGAAGTCTGCATAACCGTTATTGCCTATCTCTTGATAGGGAATGATTACAGAAGTACAAGACGGTAATGTCTACCTGTCGATTGATTTCCATTAGGGAGTTGTGTATAATCGAACTAGTAAACTGAATTAACTTTTTACAAAATTTACACATATAAAGTATCAAGAAAAGTGTGATATTCATTATCATCATGTGATAGTCTTTGATGGCCCCTGGAGCAAAGGAGGAAAAAATACCCCAAAATGGAAACGCAAAAGTGTAGCAATTCCCATTTTGGGGTAGTGGTAGTAAATTATTCATCATCTATGCCCCAGCGCCGGGGGCCCTCCTATTACGCGCTCCCCTCCTCAGACCCTCTAGAACTTGCCCTGCTGCTTCCCCTCCAACTTGCCCAATTGCCCCGGGGTTTTCGAGCCTTGCTCCCCCGCCGACTGCCCCGAGTCCTGCTCCAACTCCCTGTGCCCCGAGTCCTGCTCCGTGTGCCCAGACTCTTGCTGCACCTTCCCCGAGCTCTGCGGCAATTCCCCCAGCTTCCAGCCAACCATTTCCTGCTCCCCATGCTCCTCTTGCTCCCACGTCCCCTGCTGGTTGAGCTCCCACCCCACCGGCGAATCCAACGCCGACTCCCATGCCCCATCCTGTAAAAAAGTTACAGGATTAAAATCCTCCTCCTGAATCATGGAGGTGGTGGCAAGGAGCAGGTTTGCACCTGGGTTTGGTGGTGCTGCTAGCTCCCGAATTGGCTGGATTGGGGCAGCCAAAAACTCTTCGAGTGGGATAATTTCCCGTGGAGGTGGACGCCTTTCCCGCACCATCCTGAGCTCGGATAGTTGACCCCACTGCCGACTCCAGCGCCTCCATTCTCTCCACAGCACTGCACCAGCAACTCCAATCGCAACACAAACGAGGATAAAGATGTTGCACATCCTAACCCTAAACTAAAAACTAAACTCACCATGCCACCACTCGACACCAAACGGATCACTGGCTCATCCGAAAGAACGCGAACGCATCTGGAAGCTACGTTGTCGCAACTGTCGTATCTGGCGATTAGTCAGTCCTTCTGTGTTTAAGACATCACTGCTTTGCACATCTGGAGGAACGTCAATGCTTTCGCCTTCTGTTGATATTTGGGCAACTGCACCCACTGTGCAAAACTCATCGTCTGAGCTTATTAGAGATAGTGGAGGACTAACATCTTCATAAGAACAAGACGAGTCTGGGTATTCCTCCCCAGAATTAATATCAGACAAGGGAGGGCTGTCTAATGAACACATGGGGATTTCATCGTCTGATATTGTAATGAGTTTGTCCTCAATACTACTTGAGGACGGTGATGCAATCTATTACTTTTTATGCCATGTATGATTGACACATGATTAATGTGTTCTTCACTAATGAAATTATGTTTATTCAACAAATCCTTCAGATTCGTTGCAACTTACCTTTCCCTTATTACCATTTACTTTTGCTATGTGTCCAACTGTATAAATACGCGTGTGTGTGTGTGTATGAAATATAAGATATAATATTATCATAGGTTGAATCGCTGCTCCTCAGCAGAGCGTCAGCTCGCTGAGCAGGTTTTCAAGTTCTCATTTCTTATTTCCATTCATTCGTTTCTGCATGTATTTTTATCCGTTGCTAAAAAGTAACTTATATCATCCGAACCCCTCAAATCAAAGTCATAGGGTCAACTTTGATTAAAATATTATAGACAAGGGCGGGGAAGCAAAATCATTATTCTCTACATGCAGGGAGAAACCGGAACCGTTTGAAGCAACAGACAAAGATGGAAGTGGGACCTCACTCAAGGACTTTTCATTAGGCAAGCCGGAACTTGTAGAGTCAATTGGCAGATGGACAGATGGACTAACCTCTCTGTTGACAGAGGGTGAAGTTTGATCATTTGGAGTTGTTGCTGACACCACTTGTTCAAAGTAGGATTCATCAGATGAAGAAGTCGCATCAGTTTCATCCTTGGGTGAAGCAGGAACAGCAGGTTCGTCATCGTCGGATACAAAGAGCAGCTCTGCAGATGATGGTGGAGATCCGTTGAGCACAAATGGTCTCTGCGGTACCGCACCAAAGAAAAGAGTAGTAACCCGTCCCAAGTAGTTGTCACTATTAACACATTCGATGAGTTCGTTGTGGTTGATCATGCCATTTTTGACAATGCATGGCGGCGGACCATGGTATGGGTCCAGTAGAGGTTTCTCACTGGTTGTGTTTTGTGTTGTAGGTTGGTCGGGGTCCTTTTTTGGTACTTGAGGTTGGCTTGAGCTCGTCTCTGGTGTTGTAGATTCGTGTGTGCTTGTCAATGGTGCTGTAGGTTGGCCCAGGCTCACCTCTGATCTTGTAAATGAGAGCGGAATTGGCTCTAATCTGCTGAATGGACCAGGGGCGGGGTTGTGCACGGTGCCGAAACCAGAGGCGGCAGCAGACACGGGCACGGCAGTAGACACGGGAATGCCACGGCGCATGGGATTAACGGCAGCGGTGGGTCGTACCGTGGGCGTACGAGGCGGAGACGGGGAACGTGAAGGCGAACGAAACTGATACGTGCATGGTTGTGGTTCTTCTGTATCGCATGAGCTGCATTTACAGCTTCTTGACGGCTGTTTTTAGAGTTGTGGTTAGTAGCGTATGTGTTTGCAAAGCAAATCTTATATAAAGGTTTTACTTACTCTTTTGGGGAATGTCGCAGTCCAAATTTCATTCCTAGCAATGTCTTTGGCTGTCCTCATTACGATCAAAGGCCATTTTCGTTTTCGCGTAACTTCCAAATAGCTCTCAGTGTTTAGGTTGGCTTCCTTGCACCGATGCTGAATGAAACGGGCTTCGTTCCCCTGCTCCGTCGCATCAACAAAGCAGCCAGGCTCATACCGGATGGCATGCCATGGTTTTCTGTTGGTCATTTCCATTATGCCTGCAAATATCGTGCAATATAGTGCCTGTTTTTTGTTAATGATCAGCCAAACATATGCAAAATTACCAGTATACTGTATAATGAGGGTTTCTTTCTTTTTCATATCTTCTTATGTTAAAGGTATAGTTTATGTAGAAAAGTCCCTCTTGCCCTACTACTAACGATTTTAAAAAAATTTCAAATTTTTACCTGTTTTTTTTAATGAATAGGTAGAGTAGGTCCTTGGAAACGTCCACTGCAATTCCTGAAATTTATATCAATAATTTGGGCAGTTTTTTCAAAAAAAAGCCCAAGTCAATTACATAGCCTCATTTCATGCCAAATCACAATCACATTCACTTGTGAACGTTTACCAAACGCTCATTTCACCAACTAAAAACATTACATACGCTTATGGGAATGGATACCACTGACTTTACCCAAAAAAAACTCTTATGACACGTTTCCATTAAAATCGACACTTTTTCACGAACAAACAAACAATTTCACGCATATTGTTAACTTTGAACGTTCTTTTTTTGAAATCTTTGCATCTTTGAAAACTCAGCACTAACACACAACTTAAACTGAATAAACTCGCCCATTTAGGCACACTCTGCACTTTAAAACGTTCACAGTTTGAAATCTTGCACGATTTCATCGAAACTCACCACTAACACACAACTTAAACTGAATTAACTCGCCCATTTAGGCACACTTCGCACTTTAAAACGTTCACAGTTTGAAATCTTGCACGATTTCATCGAAACTCAGCACTGAAGCACTACAAAAACTGAATACACTCGCCCATTTAGGCACACTCTGCACTTTAAAACGTTCACAGTTTGAAATCTTGCACGATTTCATCGAAACTCAGCACTGAAGCACTACAAAAACTGAATACACTCGCCCATTTAGGCACACTCTGCAATTCAAAACATTCACAATCCCACACGATTCCATTGAAACCAAACTACACAATCCATTCCCATAAATCACTAGCACAAAACATTCAAAATGAAAAAATAAAGTTTCCTTACCTCTTTTGAATCTGGAGAAACACAACTCACTTCTGCAACTGCTAAAGCCATGATGAGTTTGATGTGCAAGGTTGTCAAATTCCTTGATAACCACACACCAAAAAGTAGGCATTCACTTTCTTTGGTATTCAGAAAGTGCATCTACCAAAACAAAATGAAAATATATACCTACGTAGACTCAACGCGATCTTTAAAAATTGCACAACGCTGGTAATTAGGAAGCTATAAAAACAATGTTGCAAAGTTCAGCAACAGGTTATCGCTGACTGCGTACTCCATGACTTTAGAGAGCATGACAATCTTACTTGTCAGCTCTCTAATTACACTCATTACATACAATGTTGCAGCGATTAGCAACATAATTTCGCTGGAATCGTACCCAACGACCTGACAAAAATGTGAAGCTTTTAACCTCTGCATTATATTTAGCACATATGCAAATCTAGTTTTATGCAACGTTGAAATGGTCCCACGGTCATCCGTGGGATAATCTTTTCTGCATAGCCCATAACATAGCCTTTATACCTTTTGAAATCATCATCACTTCATCATGTTTTCTGCATCCCCATAATATAACGTATATGCTTTTTCAATCATCATCATCTTTTCTTGATACTATATAAACGTTCGCATTTTGAAATCTGCGACGATTTTAGCAAAACGAGCACTTTGACACAAGTTAAACTGAATGAACTTACCCTTTTAGGTCCGCTCTGCATATTGTTAAATTCACAATTTCAAAGAAACGTAGCACATACCCGAACTAAACTAAAAGTACACAAAGGCATACTTAACTTAAGACACAATCCATTCCCGTAAATCTCTTCCAGTCAAAGAACAGCACAAAACATGTTCAAAAATGAAAAACTTGAGTTTTTCGTACCTTTTTTGGAATGCTTACTTTTAACTAGAGAAACACGACTAGCCATAACCTGGATCATATTATCTGATTTCTAGCTCAATGAAAGACAGAAGGCTGTGTGTAGTAAGACTCTTTTGCAAACACCCTTTTTTGGGCGAAACTAGAATCACTTACAATAATTTCAATAAATACAATGTCAGGCCAATGTAAGGCCAACTGCAGCATTTATTTAAATTATCTGGTTAAGTAAGGTTAAAGGAAAGTGTTAAGAAAGCGGATGAAATTGTAGAACACGCTTGATTAAAGGGCATATCAACTTTCATAGTATGTTTTAACAGACGGCTATGAATGAAAAAATATGTTATAAATTATAAATACAATTAGTAAAAATTTTACTCTTACTTTTGTCACTGTATTTTAAGGTTTCAACATAAAAAATATGTGAAACCTCCAAATGTTGTGCTACATTTGTTTATAAATTTAAATTCCCAGTCATGGAATACAACACCAATTGAAACAATAATAAAAGTAGTAATTCTGACAAAATGAATTAAAACGAGTAACATTGAATTACATTTTTTAAAAGCTTTAATTTATTTCCAATAATTACAAGTAAACCATCTCACAACCCAAAAAACAATGAAATAAATGATGTTTGCGATTGCATGTACATATGAAAAGGATAAATGTATTTTGATTCATATTTTTCCGGAATGCCAAGCTAAAGCAATTGTTTGGGTTTTAATTTGATGGTAGTAGATTTCATGTACTAAATTTGAACTAATTTTTTCACATTCAACTATTTGCACATGCCGAGCTGTCATGACGTAAAATCTATAAATTTGTTATCCTTTTTCAAACGTATTAGCATCCAAAAGTGTATCAAGTTTTCCAAAGGCAGTCCTCCAAACAAGTCGTTTTTAACTAAAAAAGCAAACTAGACTTTTGAGGAGAAAACAGAAAACAAATGAATGCTATACATGAATGCTTTTGATGATGATGACGGAAGGCTCAATGATATTTGAATTCACGGAACTCATGGTTGACATATATTAAAGGTATTTAATAATCGAGCTTTCAATAGTTCACTACTATCATCATCAGGAATAAGGAAAAATGAAAATTACAATCGGAGTATGAATTATTTTGTTGTAAAAATCTAAAAGAAATTTAGGGAAGTATAAAAATAAGATGAAAAGAAGTATCCATGGGTTGAATTTGAGTCCTAATACGCTCCTCAATGTTCCTGAGCACCGTTCAACAGTGTCTTTTGTGTATAAATGAAGCGATTGTTTTTCGTTGAGGATCCATAGTGTTATTGCGGATCTTCTTTCATACTAATATAGGTTTTACGTACGCTTTGGAATCATGTTATTTATAATTATGCTGACAGTAAAACAAAGGCGACATGATATACAAAGAATTTCTTCCTTGAAAAATATCTTGACCTGAGAAGATAATAATTAATGGGTTAATTTATAAATATTATTTCATCATCAGCTCACGCAAGCAGTCAAAGGGAAGTTCAAAGAAACCAAGAAATCCGCAATTAAACAGTCTTTAAATTAAACTTAATTTGCAGATGGGTGAATCCCTCACATGATGGAAAGTGGTTCACTGCAGGGCTTTGTAGAGCGCTAATTACAATCAACCGAAATCTGTGAACTACTTACTTAATTTTTTTAAAATGGTTTGTGTCTCTCAGGATTTGAGTTTTTTATTGTACAAGAAGATATTGGCACTAACTGGAATATTTTTAACATTATGCACGCAAGCCACGACCATAATTCTATCATTCTTATTGATCAATTTCATTTGCCCTGTAAAGAAAACATTTATTAATTGCACTGTAATGAACATGTTATTCAGCAACGTCAATTTGAAACTTTTTTTAGCTTAAAATAATGACTTTTCATTTAATTATTGAACTTGGTTTGTGACAAGAAAAATTTCTAGCAGCACCTTCATTTTCAGCATATTACTGTTGTAAGAAATAATTTGTATGGACTAAACTCCAACGCGTTTAGTTTTTGAAGCAAGTGTGTTGTAGATGAATTTTGCAACATGGTTTGGTATTACAGTTTTTAGTGAGCCTTCATTATTGGTAACTATGTTTGTACATTTGCTCGCATTGGTTAAACGATGGGTAGTAACGAGATTCCTTTGTTTCTGCACAAAAATTGTGAATTTGAAGTCTTGTTGATGATGATGAAGTTGCGTTCTAATTTGCGAATGACTTTTTCTCTATAGGGAACTCCAGAAACCATTGATGAATTTCAAAGCGATACCTCATGTTCATGTCAAGTTCTTTTTTCCAAATATTTGTCAACTTCGTGTGGTTACCACTGGATTGCAAAAATACATTTCATAAATCTCACACTTACTTGAATCATTCTAATCTCCAAAAATATTGAACTATGCCTTATTGAGGCATTTGTGTTAAATTATGGGAGCAGAAGTAGTTCAAAGTTATGGTAATTTTATAGAAAAAAAGGATTCAAATAATAACTGCTTTCAAAGACAAACAATTCTTTTAACAATTCTATCTTGAACAATATAGCTAACTTTTGCGAGAGAAAAATGAGATTCATGTGTGCAGCTGCGTTTTTTGTTAATCCATACATACATAAAATGTATGTGGAAGGGTGATCCAAAACTTGTGCAATTTTACACAAGAACGTTCGACTAAATTGTAGTGTTAAAGCCGAAATATGTCGCCCTTCGGCTACATTGGTGCATCCTTTGTCGTGCTGTTTACATGTTACTTTCATCATTTTCTTTCCAAACTATAGTCACAATATTCATTAACATAGTTTGTCTACTTATGTCAATACAGGCAATATGTTCCCGTTTTTTGCAGCCACAAACAAATCTTCATATCTTCTATGTGAAAGCAACTTACATCAGAAGTTCATGACACTAACAAATGAATTTCACGTTATGCTCTCCTCATTATTTTTTTGCAATAAACTGATTTGAAGGCTTTTTTGGAAAATTAACTTGACAATTTTATACCAAGGACGAGAACCCATATTTTAAATCCTTCAAATGACCAATGAGCTGAAATGAGAGTGTTTGGGATCAATGTAAAATTTAAATTAGAGCATTATACGTCCACGGAGTGTGTCAACTTCATCGTGTTCATAAATCCAAAGTAGTGTATAATATACCTATATCACACGCATACATTTTCCAATGATTCAAAGGGGAAAGCTTCTCATGTACGAGAGAAAAATGGGAATCTCGTCTGCAGCCTGTGTTGTTATCATTCCATACATACAAAAATTATGTCTATGGGAGGATGATCCTGTTCTCCACAGTCATGCAGCGTGTGCGGAGTGCAGAGTAACAAGAAATATGCGACGAAATGAATGACAATATTACAATGTTTATGCAGCGGCATTATAATCATATGTGAGTTAACAGTCTGGAAACCATTATTTTCACAACAAATCTCTTTTCAAGAAATATCACACAAATATTTTTCATCACCAAAAATACCAATATTGTGCCCACTTTTTCCATTCACAAACACGACGGTTGATATATCTGTTACCTTTCAATCTCAATTTGATTTGGCAACGGTTATAAACAAGGTTGCAGATTGCCAGAATGAAATCCACGAGGTTTCCATCATTACTTTCAGCTTCATCTTTTCAGCGAAAAAACTTTTTAATTCATTACACTGGTAATACTACATGCATGTGATGCGTTTCCCTTTGTCATTTTTTAATGCCACCCGATTATATTACATTGTTACCATGGGGTTTTCTTATTGCATAGAACTTGAAAATATTTTACTTTGACGTATTCAGTCGTCGATATTTATATAATATATATCTATAATACATAAACGTGTGTATATATATGTCAACTTGAATTGCTTTTATTTTATAAGACTAACCCATAAATAAAAGGCCACTGCTGGTAGAAATTGATTGAATGGTTTATGGACAATATTTTAAGCTGAGACGTTTATATAATTTTTCATTGGATTTGGTTTATGTTGATAATGATTAATAAAGCCACAGACCAACATATACATCATACAAATTTGAAACATTCAATTTCAGATTCATCAATACTTTTCGTTGTGTTGAGAAATACGCTTATTATACTCATTACAGGGCACCTGTAATTTACTTGCGTGAACATATCCAATATCCAAACTGCACAATTTACATGTGCGCATCACAAATTCAACCCATCAAAGTTCAGACAGATGAAAAAGTGGCAGTGAAAAATTTACTTGGAGAGCTGACCAAAAACTCTCGTTGCCAGATATAGGAATAGTTGGCACGAACGTGTATGATGTATGTAATGGAATAAATATATTAATTTTGATTGCCTGTCTTTCACGAAACCACATAAACGAAATTTATTCTTCACGAAAGGAAGTCTTACTATCATATTTAAGAGACTCGAGGATGTAGATTGGTTTGAGGTTTAGGAAACAGTTTCTCATTTTTTTCTGTTGGTGTACTTTCCAGTTTGTGTGTGTAAGCTATCGGAACTTTTTCATTGGATTTGGGTAATGTTAATAATAGAGTCAATCACAGAGAAACATAAGTCATATACAGTCAAAACATTCCATTTAAGATTTATCTATACTTTTTGATGCGTTGATAAATGCCCTTTTACACATTAAACTGCTCGATTTACATGCGCGCAATTACAAATACAACCCACCAAAGTTCAACAAGTTGAGGTGAAATGGATATTAGCAAAAAATTACTTTGAAAGCTAAACAAAAACGCTTGTCGCCTGATAAAGGAATGAGTGGCATGAACATGTATGGTGAATGAAATGTAATTGATGTATTCATTTTACTTGCCTGTTTTTCATGAAACCACATAAACGACACTTATCTTTCACGAAAGGAAGTATTGCTTTCATATGTACATGACCAACGGATGTAGATTAGTTTAAGGCTTGGGTTTCTCACGATCAGTTGTTCTTTCTTTCGGTTTCCTTTCCTGTTGAGCCCATCCCTGTCAGTCAGTGTCCACGACTCAGTTCAAAAAGTTCACAAAATGTAAGTTTCTCAAATCCGAACAAAAAGTTTAGTTGCAGCTAAGAAAGAGTAATTTTGATTCTGGCTACCGAGAAGTGCTTTGTGGAGTGTGAGTATGGTTATAGGTGAGTATACTGAGTCAAATTATTTATTTTCAACGTATTTACTGATAGTTAATATTTAAGTCAAGTCCAAAAGTATGCATAATATAATGACATTTTTCCGCAACATATTATTGAAAATGCGCGAATATTTTGTCAGCTCATCATTATTTTATTCTAGTTTGCGTTCAGAGCCCACTACGAGTTCAATATTTGAAACAGATTTAGCCGTTCAACACATCGCCTCTTCAACCTTTTTGCGGTTTTTCAAGAAACACCTTTCAAATTGTGTGCGAATTTACACAAGGAAAGGAGAACGGGATTCATCTAAAATCATTGCTTCCATGTGCTCTGTGGAATGTCGAGACTTGATTCGGATTCAAAACGGAGTCACTGCGTCGGCGTGCACCACACTCAACATAAAGGTTGGAAATTTTTTTAAAATTTGTATTTCTAAAATTTAGAAAATAAATATGCATAATTCGGGATTTCAAAAAAAAATGGCAATTTAAAAATAGTTTCAATCCATTTTTTGGCAAAATGCATTACCACACATGTGTATTAAGTAGCGGATTGAATGTAGAAAACTGCTTTAGGATAGCATCACTCCTCGGTTTTAGACGCTACATTTTGTAGTCGATTAGCGAGTCAAAAAAAGTTGGATCCTTATTTTCCAAAAAAATCCTATAATTTTATATGAATCTCAAATGCCTTTTATAGTTTTATTTTTAAACATTTGTAGTTCTCAGTTATGATAATTTGCATAAATTTGGGTTTAGTATGAAATATGATATGAATATAGTTATTGCAAACGGGATCCCGGTTAAGAATTAAATGGGAAGGAGTTTTACGGGATTTCCCATGAAAACCAGTCGAGTCCCAGAAATTTTTGTTACCTTAAATTCCTGTTACCAAAGCAATATATAATTACGAAAAAAAATCGAATCGTAGAACTACATTAGAAAATTTAGTTTTGGGACTCATGAGTCACATGAGCAAACTAACTTCGGCATAAAACGTCTTTTTCATGGGATATCGCGGGATCCCACTTCTCATTGCAAACACTATATGAATACGTTGATGATGAAATCAATTGCTGGCCAGCTTGTGTTTTCCGTCTTCCCTTTTGTTGAGAATATTGTTTCTAGCCAAAACACACAATCATGTTGGTTTTCGAATGGAAAGTCTCGACAAAATAAATGAAAGTCTCAAACGAAAGAATAATGATCAGGTGCACAGGATTAATTTTGCTGCGTAGCATTCAATTTTCCGTTTTCATATTTTATCAGTCAGCAGTTGGGCATGCTAATATTTCGAATCTTTGGTATCGTCCAAACAAACCATTTTGCTGTAAAGTAACAAAGCTCTCGATTGCAATGTAGATTCATGCGTTCTAATTCATTTCTACACAGGTTGCATTCATTTCATGTGACCTAAACGAAATAACTCATTGCTCAAAGCGCAGACTTTTTCTGTCGTCCCAGTATCAAATATTCAACAAATATGCGAGTACGAAAGAGTCATTTCTTGCTTCCAAGAAGTGAATTGTGTACTGTAGAATTATTTTGTGAATACGCCAAGCTATAAAAAACCGTGCACGATTGCAATAACTGTTATAAAATGATTTTATACAGTTGTCATCTTTTATGTGTTGAGAAATACACTTTGACACCATAAGGGGCACCACCAATGACTTGCATGAACATATCCAAAACTTCGACTGCTCGAAGGGGCATTGGGAAAAAAATACTTGGAAAGCTGAACAAAAACGCTCGTTGCCTGATAAAGCAATTAGTGGCAAGAATTGATGTGTTCATTTTGCTTGCCTGTCTTCCATGGAACCACTTAACCGACATTTATCTTCCACGAAATAAAGTCTTGCTTTCGTATGTACCAAACTGGAGGATGTAGATTGGTTTGAGGTTTGGAACGCAGTTTCTCATTTTTCATCTGTGTCCAAGACTTAGTTCATCAATTTCATAAAATGCAAATTTCTCCAATCTGAACAAACAGTTTAGTTGCAGCGAAGAAAGAGTCGTTCTGATTCTGGCTACCCAGAACTGCTTTATGGAATGTGATTATGGATGGGATTCCGTGAAGTCTGTAGAATAAGAGACTTGGAACTGAATCACCGTATTATCGGCGTACAGCACACTCAATTTAAAGGTTGGACATTTTTATTTATTAGTGTAATTCTAAAATTTAGAAAATAAATTTGCATAATTCTCGATTTCAAAAAAGTGCTTTGTGGATTCTATGGTTGTAGGGGTGTACACCAAGTTAAAAAGTTATTTATATTCAACAAGTTTACTTGTTCATAATTACTATTACTAATGACTGTTGATACATGAATTTTTCCAGCTCTGCTTTTCATCGTGGACAATGAAAAAGTCTCTACTGAGTCCAAATAAAAACTAGTAAGCTTTCAAAACAAGGCCAAAGGGGTGGCATCTCGAATACCTTGCTAGAAATGCGATAGTTAATATTTCTCTCAAGTCCAAGGGTATGCATAATATTATAGTGACATTTTTGCAACATACTTTTGAAAACGCGTGAATTATTCGTCGTATTCTTATTATTATTATTGTAATTTGCAGTCCACTATGGAATAAACATTTAAAAGGAGATTCAGCCTTTCAACAAAAAAGTATGGAACTGAAACGGGAGTAGTTTCTGTCGTTGCAATCTGCATTATCCCTTAAATCCTTATGCAGTACTTCAAAAAATCCCTGTGCAGTTGGACGTGTTTACACAAAGCAAGGAGAAAAGGATTCATCTGAAACAGGTAGATAAAATAAAATTTGAAGTTTTCAAACTATAAACGGATTGGTGGGACTTTATTTTAAGGTGAAGTAGTTTTTCTTTAGCTAGCCAATTGATATAAAACATAAACGTGGTCAGGAAACCGGGGTTTCAAAATTATTAAAAGTTATACATTTGGAAGAGCTACATCTGCAACATTGCAAATGAAATGTAAAACGAGAAAGTAAAAAAGTCATTCTGAATTGTTGTGATTTAAAATTGCAAGGAAACAGTTATTAGTTTAGCGATTGAATATAAATTCAAAAACAATAATACAATATTAAATTCAATTAGGAAAATCATTTTTGTGAAACGGTAAAAATGTAATTTGTACATCAGTTTATTTTGACTTTGCAGTATGCATTGGACGAGCAACAAATTCAACATTGCCAGTGCAGCGGGTACGAGTTTCTGATTCCAACGGTTCATTACTATCCTTTCTCGACACTCTTCACACTTTCTCAAAAAAGGATAAAAGTTGACAGCGTCGTGGCAAAAAACGCATGATGTTTTTGAAACAAGTTAGTAGGAGTGCCACTTTAAAGAAGACTTTCCAGTACGATACTACTTCTGAATTCAAAATCGAGTTTCCAGTACTCATGGGTTTTAAATTTTTTAAGAACTACTTTGCTAGCTACAAAGCTAATAGTTAGTTATAGAACAAAGTACGTAAAGAAGTAGAAAATATACTTTTTTAAATTACGAAATTCGTGAGAATGAGGGCTACAGCAATGCAAGTGTATGCAATGCGAGGCGATTAATCACGGATATATACTTAAATAATTTGACACAGTTTATGATTGCAAATATACGGTTAAAATTACACGGTTTGGAAAATTTGCTTAGTCAAGGTCGTAAACATTTTCAGATTTAGAACGGTAATACAATGTACGGGGCAATAGTAATGCAAATTCTATTAGGAATAGTTAATTCTCTTTTTAACTTTCAAAGAACGTGAAATTGGGGTCCATATCTTGGCGTATGCATCGACGTGTTAAAATATTGGTTTTGCTTCCGATTTAAAATCGCATTTTACCTCATTGGGCTGATGTAAAACCAAGCTTACCACCAAATTAATTTAATTTAAATCTCTATCCTACCTATTCACTGAACGAAATGTTGCGTTGCAAACAGTCCATTCTGAAAAAGGCTGAGTTTATTATGTTACCAATAATCGTAAGACATTCTGGCACAGGTAGAAAGTACTCTGTCTGAAGATACAGGCTTCACATTCCACCTGCATCTCGTTCATCATAATACAAACGCTTTGGTCTCTTCCTGCAGTTAGATTTACTCCTGTAGAAATGACTATTTCCGTACTCTTAGTAAGTAGAAACCAAAAAATGCACAATGTAGTGGATTTAAATGTAGGTCGGTCAAGTTTAAAAGGTCAACAAACAATATGACACTCATTCATTTTTGTAATGTTCGTCAGGATCCGTCTTTCCGACATGTCGTAGTTTATTGCCAAGTTTATCTTAGAGGAATGGCTTTACTTTTGCTTCATAGTAGCCATACTCTCGATGTTTCTTGAAAGAACCTTGGTTTTTGTTGACAACATCAAGCCGGAAACATGTTTTCATCTTCCGTTCCACATAGATGAGCGTTGCATGACGCGAGAGTTTTTTGGTTAGTGTAGTTTCGTACAGTTGTTCTGGTTTGTGAGGTCGTTTCTTCTTTCTATTACTCGGGTGCATTGGATGTGTAATGTAAATAATAAATATTTTTTGTGCTTAGTCGACCTCCTTACGTACAGATGCCAGCAAAGAATCCGACCACAATGCGTGCTCCGTTTCCAATGACCACTCATTTACATTCAAAACTGGTGAACTGTACTCAAGAACAGTCTGTTCCCGTGCATACAAGTTGATGTAACCAGCTCGAAAAATCACCACTTTCTCATTTTTATTGTAACCCGTCCACATCAGTCCGTTGCTGCATTGGCTAATAGGGAGCTTCTGCAACTCCATAAGTCTGTTATAATCTGCTGAGTTTATGCCTCGGAAGCCAACCAAAGAATTTGTTTCCTGTCGAAAAGGGGTAACAATAGAATGTTATGCGATTGCTTGAAGCAGTGTATACAGTCATTGTCTGTTTGTGTTTTGTATGTTCTCGCTTTAAAAATTTAATAAAAAACAGATTTCCACAAGGTTTCGCATGCATCTCACAATATTTCATCTCTGCCTAAGTTTAGTCAAACTGTTCGTGTGATTTAAAACTGTATTGCAATATTTTAAATACGACAAACAACGGTAATCCAATGGGGTCAAATGTAGTATACAAATAGCAGTGACTGTTGATTTTATGTTGGATTTTCCTAATATAAAGAGCAATGCAAAGTTCTAAGTGTTCAGCGCGTGTATGAACTTGCATTAGCTATACTAAAGTAACTACAACTTTTAGTAAATTTTATGAACTCACGTTAGTTATACAGGAATTGTAGTCCATTGAATGCTGAACCACAGTGAGTATAAATGTCTGAAAGTGTAATATGCCTTATGAAAAGGGAACTCTTTGGACAATAAACACATTATTATTATTATTATAGTCAGGCAAAACTATTGTTATTCACAAGAACCTACTAATACCAATGGCAAACTAGAAAGAACTGTTTTAACTCTTTTTAAATCGTCGTGACCTACTCGATTGCAATTATTACATTTTCCTGCTGTGCGACAGAGCGCTGCTATATGTTCTGAGGTTCGACAGTTATAACATATGGCACGAACGTCTGTCGTCCGACCAATATTGAATACAATGCACTGTTGACACAACCAAGATCATCTAAGGAAATAAGTAAAATGCTTTTGAATCGAGGATACATACAATCGAAATATTCGTGGTATTTAAATACCACCGTGGTATTTAAATTATAAGCATTCAAATGTCCTTACGTGTGTCGTCTTATCATCGGAGCAGGTAATCAGTAGATTTTTATGATCATTTGTTATTTTATAAGAACAGTGCGAAACGATGTATAATGGTAAAACAAAAATGTATTTGTTCCCATATACGATGTTTCGATAAGACGACATTGCTACCATTTGTCGTTGGATGAAATCTAGCAGAGTTAAAAATTGCATATTATATTATTGTTACGTATTTCGGAATGTACAGAATCATAGTGTAAAATTGGTGATTGATTCCGTAGTATAAATAAATACGCCAAATTTTGCTGGCCTTGTATACATACTTAAACTAGTGTACTTGAATTAACGTTATCAAGAGAAAATAACAATGATATAAACTATACCAATGATAACAAGACTATATTTTGTGATCCAGTATCGACTGTTCTGGTGTAAATACTTACGTGTTGTAAGCTTAAAGCTACATTTAGTTTACTATTACCTTATTGAATTTGATTAACGGCTGAATGATACGAATTTAGTCGAACGAGATATTTTCCCACATATTCAATCCTCTGCTCTCATTCGAAGTGGAGTTGGAATGTACTGGAATAAGCTAACCTTTTTTTAATACAATATGATAAGTTGTAAGATAAGCAAAGTGGTAAGATATTTATTATTCATGCTTTGGATCAAATGTATCTATTTGATAGCTTAATGACATACTGAGGGCCGTGCGTGAGTTGGCAATAAATCTTTGCAGGTCAATGTAAGGCCAATTGCAATATTTATTAAAATTGCTAGCCAGGTTACATTAGGGTTTATTGAAGTTTTTAGAAACAGCACGGAATTGTTGAACACGTTTGAATAAATGGTATATCAGCTTTCATACAAATAATATCTACGATACCGATACGGTAATGAATGAAAAATGTGTAAATTATACATGCAATTATTTAAAAATGTTGTACTTTTTACTTTAGTCGCTTTATTTGTTTATGAATTTAAATTAAAATTCTTGTAAAACAGAACCAATTGTAATTTTGAAACAAAGGAATTAAACAGAGTAATTTTGAGCTATGTTTTAAAAACTTTTTTTTCCAGATATTTACAATCAAATCATCTTACAAACCAGGAGACGATGATGATGCTTGCAATTAAGTAGAAAATTTTTTTTAGTAGAAAACATAAAAATCAAGCTTGAGCATTGTTTTGGCAATTAAGAATATTCCGCACAAGGTTTTTCCACATTTCATTCATTTGCATTTACGTAGCTTTGTTGACTTGAAAGTAAGGAATTGTTTTGATCGTAGACAGGTATTTACATCTCATTTTAAGGCTTAGTAGCATCCAAAAAGAGTATCTAACTCTTGAGGAGACCACAAAAAAACAAAAGAATGCTATAATACGAAATCCCAATATTTTTATAAGCTCGGTTTTTCAATGCGATGTTGATGAGGATGACGTGAGCATAGACGAAGTTCAACAACATCATTAGAGAATATTTTTGTGTATAAATGGAGCAATTATTTTTTGTTGAGGTTCCGCAGTGGTTTTGCGGAAATATTTTCATACTCACTTTGTTTTTACGTATGCATAAGAAATATATTACATCATAATTAAGGTGACAGTAAAACAAAGGCGAAATGATGTACAAAGAATTCCGTCTTTGAAACATCTTTACCTGAGAATAAAATTCATGGATTAAATTACCAATATTATTTCATCATCAGGTCACCCTAGTAGTGCAAAATCAGTTCAAAACTTCAGGGTGTCTACAATTGAACCCCCATTTAACTAAACCTATTTTGCAGATGGGCGAATCACTCACTTGTTGGCAAATGGCTCATTTGAGTACCAGGTCTCTAATTATAATCTCACGAAATCTATGAACAACTTGTTTAATTCTAACAAAATTGGTTTGTGTCTCACATGATTTAGTTTTACATCGTACAGGAAAACATCGGCACTCACGTGAATATTTTAACATTATATAGGCAAACTTCGACAATTATTCTTTCATTATTACTGATCCATTTTATTTGCACTGTGCTGTTGTTACAACCGAAAATTTTCATCATCATCATGTGAGTGAAACTTACATATGAAGTGCATTACATTAAAAAATGAATTTCTTGTTATGCTCCTTCTCCTCATTCTTTACTTTTCAATAAAATTGTTTGGTTGTACGGCTTTTTTCTTTGTCACATTCCCTATAGGTGGTTATAAATTATATGCATTTACACGTTTCTTGTATATGATCTGCTTATTTCAAGTGAAAGCAGTGTGACGAGGACACGAAAATATTAGTGGATGAAACATTTAAAACTAACTATTATTATACCAATGAACGGAATCCATATGTTAAATCCTTCAAATCCAAATGATATGAAATGAGAGTGTTAAAATCCAAACTGGAACACATCATTTCTTCTTCATGTTGAAAACACCGAAGAAATGTATATTAATCCTATACAACACGCATACATTTTCCAATGATTCAATGGCAAAGGATTGAATGGAAAAAGAAATTTGGGAAGAAATGAATGAAAATATTACAGTGCTTATGCAGCATTATCTTATAATAATCTTATCTGCTAATAATCATAAATGAGATATTGAGAACACTCTCAAAACCATCTTTTGCGCCACAAAGCCCTTTTTCCCTACCCCCAAATATTTTGCTCACTTTTTTCAGTCATAGCTTGTAAATTTTCTGGCAAAATCGAGTGGCTTGAAAAAACTTTTTATCAATTACACTCGTAGTACTGTATGCATGTGACGCGTTTATCTTCATCAGTTTTTGAATGGCACACGATAATATAACATTATTACGATGGGCTTTTCTTATGGAATAGAACTTAAAAGTGTTTTACTCTGACGTATTCAGTTGTCGATAATTACATATATTAAATATATATAATTCAAGAACATCTGTGTATATGTATGTCAATAATTATCTGTTGTAGGTTGAAATTTAATGAATGGATTATCGACAATATTTTAAGTTGAGAAGCTGGTGTATGTGAGCTAATAAAAAGCTGTTGTTGGTTGTAATTTAATGAATGACTTACTGACAATATTTTAAGCAGAGAAGCTGGTGTATGTGAGCCATCGGTACTTTTTAATTGGATTTGCATCATGTTGAGAATGGATTCAATCACAGAGAAACAAATTGTATAACGTTGAAACATTGAATTTCTGATTCATCTATAGTTTTTGATGTGTTGAGAAATCTACTTTTTTACATTACGGGGCATCACCAATGACTTGCAGATAACAAAATATCCAAACGCAAGCCTTCTTAATATATGTGTTTAAAATTACAAACCTAACCCATCAAAGTTCATATGAAAGAGAAGCATCGGAAAAAAATACTTGAAGATCTGAACAGAAGCATTAGTAGCCAAATAAAGGAATGAGTGGGAAAAATGTATGATGAATGTAATGTAATTGATGTATTCATTCTGCATGGCTGCTGGATTATACATATAATTTATCTTTCACGAAATGAACTCATGCTGTCATATGAACTGGAGGATGTGGATGGGACGAGTTTTGGCAAGAAACTTTCATTTGTTTGTCTGTTGGTGTACTATTCAGTTGAGACCATGCAGTCAGTCCGTGTCCATAAAATCATAATTTCTCAAATCTGAACAAAAAGTTTCGTTGCAGCTACGAAGGAGTCGTTTAGATTCTGGCTATCGGGAAGTGCTTTGTGGATTGTAAATATGGTTGTAGATGAGTACACTGATCGTGAGCTATAAAATATGTATTCTTAATAAATAAGTTTACTTGTTCATAATGTCTAATCCTGATGACTGTTGATAAATGGATTTTTCAGCACTACTTTTCATTGTGGACAATGCATAGTTCTCTATTGAGAACAAATCAAAGATCATAACTCATTTTTGACAACAAAACCAAACGGTTTGCACCACGATCAACACCCTGGTAGGTAAATCACATTTCTGGTATAACGATACAAGAAATCTGGGTTTTAATATTTCAGTGAAACCCAAAGCTATGCATATTATTATAGAGATATTTTCCGCAATATATTATTGCAAACGCGTGAATTATTTGGCAGCTTATTTTTTTTGTATTTTGCGTTCACAGTCTACCATGAAAGAAACATTTTGAGGGATACTGATATGGGAGTCTCCAGTATAGGTGTCTTTCGTTACAATCTGCATTCAACCTTTTGCTGTGATTTAAAAAACTTCATTTTCATTTGCGCGTGTTAACACAAACCAAGGAGAACAGGATTCATCTGAAACAGGTTGATAAAATACAGTTTTGTAGTTGCTTCAAAATTGTTCAAAGTTATAGATTTGGGAGAATGATATCTGCAGCATTACGAATGATATGTAAAACGTGAAATTTAAAAAAATCTTTTGGAATTGTGATATCAAATTACAACAATTTAATGCAAATTGTAGAGAAACAATTATTAGTTTAGATTATTTGCTGTAAATTTAAATACAATGGTATTATATTAAATTTGATTACGACATTAATTCCTTTTTTACGTACGGATTTGATTTGCAATTTCAAGGTAAAATGTCAACGCATGATTTTTTATCCCTAGTTTTCCATAGTGGAACACGAAAAATAATTGCATACCCAATATTGATCAAAATACTCATTTATGCAGCAATCAAGAAGAGCCTTTTCTTTTATATAGGAATAGAGTTTCTAACCGATGCATTTTAATTCAAAAGTATGCCAAAATTGAATTACTGTGAAACATTAAAAAACATTTTTGTACATCAGTTTATTTTGACTTCAAAGTATGCACCGGACAAGTCTTCCTACTAATGCAGCAAATACGAATTTCTGATTCCAATGAGTCGTTACCATTCGTTCTCGAAACTTCTCACGCTGTTCCAAGAAAGAGGCCAACGCTGACAGTAATGAAGTAAGTTGGAGTGCCACATAAGGATTTTCCTCTCCAAATTCAACTTCGGAATTCAAAGTTGAGTTTTCTAGAACCCCCGCGGTTTAATATATTGTAAGTTCTAGTGATTTTAAGCTAATAGTTAAGAAGTAGAAAATTTTTAAACTAGGAAATTCGCGAAAAGGGATCCTACAAAAATGCAAATGTATGCAGTGCAGGGTCTTTGTAACGAAATTATACAACAATTTGACGCGTTTTACGATTGCAAATATTGACTTTAAATTTCTCTTTATGGAAAGTCTGTTTAGTCTAGGTCTTATACATTTGCATATTTAAAACGGTAACACAATCTATGTTGAAATAGTACTGCAAATTCTAGTATTAGTATCAATGGTTGATTCCTTTTCATTAAACTTTCAAATTTAATGGAAAAAGAACGACAAATAGGCGCTCTAGTCCTGGCGTATACAATGCTTCCTATTGAAAATACTGGATTTATTAACCAATAACCAGTACAGTATAACAATACTTTTTGTATTGAACTGAAAACTTTGGTGTTGGTGCTGGGACAAATATGAAGTAAGGAAAAATCAAGCCTGGAGATTACACATATGAGTATGATTTCTGTTTCATAAAACGTGCACTGATAATTTGTAGCAAGGTAGCTCTAATGTGTAACTCGATGTTACTTTTGAAAAACACCACCCTTCGTACTAGGAAATCAGGTTTCGTACACACGAACGTACTTAAAAGCGATGTGAAGTGGAAAGCCAACATGACCATAAACATGGTGCGCGTGTTCCGTCAAGCAGGAAAACCGTTGGGTGACAGTGGATAACAGGCATTCTTTTTCGTTCTGTTAAGTTAAAATTCATAAACCAACATGTTACAAAGAAAATTGCCAAACTGCAATACAATTAAAAACTTCTTGGGGTTACTTGTTTAGTCTCCTTGATTGACGAATATCCTCTTGCAAATCTACATATGCTTTCTTTATGAAATACACAGGGTAAAATAAATTATCACACCCCTACTGTTACAATAATAGATAGTTTAAACGTCTTGCGTAAACGTATACATACGACGCTTGCCAATATTAAGCAAGGATAGATTACGTTTGCCCCTAACCCAATAATTGTTCCATCTGTTGACAAACCATTATTGCATCATCGATTCATGTGATCAAAACAACCTTTTTGTGCCAATAAATGTATATTGCCGTATAGAATGTTTTGTAGGCTTGTAGGCTAGCCCACGGGGACCAGAGTACTGTTCAAATATCACACTAGCACCGTTGTCTCCACAAAGCTTAAAACGAAGTCCTACTCTCATATACATGTATGTGCATTGCATTTCTAATAATAGCTATTTGAGCCAAATCAACATTTTATGGAAATATAAATTTTCGTACCCACATGTTTCCTAGCAGAACAAGCAAATGTTGCACTTTAGCACAAAACTTAAATAATTAAAGCTTTTAACATATGTGATATCGTAATTCCGAAATTAGACACAAAGCACTGTAATATGTGTGATGAATCCTAACTGCCACCGTTCATTGTAGGAAATGGTGTAATTAACGAGCGTAAGCTGCAGGTCGTAAACAACGAAATTGTCAGATATTTGCCTTTTAGCTGTAATGGAGGACCGGTGGACCGCACCGGTCCTTGATTAGTCCAAAAAATCCAGACTGCAGTACCATCTTAATCCTTAAGTTAACCTTTTTGGTACTGTGTCTCAAATTAACCTGGTCATATAGACTAAAAATGTTTATTGTTGTGTTTAATACCGTGGCGAACTCATAAACGAAAGGTTCCAAAAACTTTATGTTATAAAAATTGTGAATAAAAGTCATACCCGGCGCTTTCAGGTGTGGCGTGATGAGGGACTACCCCTTTCCTCATAAGCTCAACTTTAACTTCCCTATTCCTGTAAATGTTCTTTCGAGCTTTGTAGCTTGCTCGTGTTTATTATCAACAGAACGGTAATTACTGCAGTGGAAGCTTTGCTCTAATATTTGCAACTCTTCTAGATCGTACCGTTTATGTCTTCGTAAAGCGGAATTACAAGATTGATAGTTATGTCGTCGCTTCCAGTTAACTGCCCTTTTTGTGTTCCGGTTTGAGTAAATTAAAGAAATTAATAACCCCCTTTCCAATTCTTCATTCTTAATATACTTACAACAAATTTGTACTTTTTCATTACATTAAATTATATCATTTTTGTATCCTTTTTAACGACCACTGCCTCTTAATACTAAAACGCTTAACATATGGAATGGTAGATATTACAACTGCTGGAGTTTAATGAAAAAGTCAAACGCATTATACAGTCCAATTGAAGCATTGGTAAATTGAATATGATGTTCAACACAGTACTAGTGGTTGTGTGATTTGCTGCTTAAATGTTTTTTATATGAGCACTTCACAGATACAACCTTTGAAAATAGACTAAAACTTGACGTTGGATACAGGATCAATTTTTCAGCAGTTCACTTGCTGGGCTCAAGCCCTGGAAGCTGACCCCTCCAGAACAGCAAGCATTATTGGAATGCGGCTTTTCTTGCTAGTATTATATACCTTTAAAGCTATTTAGCATATATCAACTATAAAAAACTCCGATCTAGTTATATACATACAGACCGCTACATATTTAAAGAAAACAGCTTGCAGCCTAATGATGAGGAAATTGCTTTATTGCCCTTGCAAGGGTGAATAAATCAATCGGTAATATTATTAGAGGAATTGAAATGGAGACATATATTTATTTTAATGTCATGATCAACAACCAAGTTATATGCAAGTTGTGCCGAATCCTTCTGCTCCTCTCTCCGTGTTACTTAGCCTACAAAAAAATGGCCTCGACTTAATTACAGGCTTCCTTGTTTAGTGACAAATAGTCTATTGATGTAAAAGTCACATTCACTTCTTCCAGTCTCGGCATTTGTATTTTTTCACACACGAGTTGTGCAATCCTATCACCTCTAGTGATGACAAATTCGCTTTCGCTGAGATAATGAACCACGATTCCAATATTACGTCTGTAATCGGCGTCAACAACGCCAGCTAAACCCATAAGGTTATGGATATAAGTAGTTGTAGCATCATATTATTTGTTTTTAAAATTAAATTTCACTTACCACCCACAATAAGACCTTTTAAGGACACGCTCGAACGAGCTACTATCCGACCGTAAGTTCCGTCAGGAGTTTGCAATTGTAGATCACTTGTAGATCTAAGGAAGGATACATAATACCATGCTGGTATTATGGTGAAAAATGCACTAAAATAAAAAATACTTAAAACAAATGCTATATTTTGAAAAGTCTGTGTATTTTCACCTTTTTAAACCAAGCCCTGCAGCGTTGATTGACGCCTTCACAGGCGAGTATGCGTTGATGGACAGTTTTTTGAATTTTAAAACTCCACCCATTTTAAATTACTAATAAGCAAACAATATATAACTTGCTTCTAAACAACTAAAATCTTTCTTCTGTTCTACTGTTCTGAAAAGTTCTGAATAAGTCTTGCCTCCAATTTACGTCGTTAACAAAACCATGTGCGTACTTATTCACACATTTAACAAACGATATACATATAATCCTGAAAGTTATATAATTGTATGAGCTGCATATTATGTAGGCTTGAAAGCATGTAATGTATTCACACGTCACACAGGTCCATGTGAAGTACATAAATCAGTTCATGCTATTTTCTTATGCAATGAAGATTGGTCACGTTGTAGTTATCAGATCATGTATTTTATCCATGATATCCATGTTTCATTATGCATACCACTTGTTGCGCAACAAAAATTCTTTTTCTTAATGCTAGATTAAGCCAGTTTTAGAGGAAACTTTGCTCGCATGATCATTTTATCGAAGTTCATGTATGTCAGCTAAAATATCTTATCTGTACTCTCATACTGGTACGTAAACTTTGAGTAAATTTAGGGGAACTCAGCAGCATAATATCCAGCCCGGTTAATTACTCAAGCATTGCAACATGATAGATATTCCTTAGCCTTGGAGTGCCGGTTACGCGCATTCTACACCAACAATATATCCTCGATCTAGGATATTTCAGCTGAGTGTGTCGTTAGAGACAAGTTGCTCACAAGGAAAAGTATTGTCGTTTAGTGATAACCACTCTGTTAATATAAGAGAGTGATCGTCATATTTGAAACGGAAAATTTACCCAAAAATGCTGACCGAGTTTAATAAGAAACATCCGATTTGTATTGCAATACAGTTTTACTTCCGTCTCCGTTCACCTGTGTGAGCAAGATCGGCAGGTATGATCACGAAATATGAGATAAACATAGTGAGCGTTCAACGTAAACACCGAAGTGTAATAATAACATGAAAAGTTTTTCCTCGCTGCATGCTAAAGCCAGTAAAAAATGTAATTTTATTAGCAAGCTGTAATATTTTGTTCGCATATGAAGTGAATTCAAGTAATTTTGAGTCAGGGTGGGTTTTAAAAATATTTATGATGTTTGATTTTAACTTTGCGGTTTGAATTATAATGCAATGGGGTGGAAAGTTTAGTATTTAAAGATATCAGATTGTAATCAGTTTGATCATAATAATTGAATTCCAAAGGTAGAACAAAAATCGAAGCATAAGTTTGAAATTTCTCGTTTATTTCACAAAGTGACATTAGATCGAAGATTGTTTCAATCATATTTAGCACTGATTGTCTCGTCAGAATTTAAGTTTAACTGAATATTTGAATAGTGAGTGCATACGCTTTTATACAACCCAATCCTGATCCTGCACGTTATTGTTTATTGCTCAACAAGTGGTATGTCATACGCATTGCGCTCAATAAATAAATAAAGGAAAGGATAGAAAGGGTTAACTTGATGGAGAAATACTTATCGATCGTTACCCTCCTTGATTTATGTAACAAGTGTAGATAACGACAGCTATGTGGTGGAGGGGGAAGGACAAAAATTATTAGCATTCAGATAAATCGTCCTAATACATTTCTCAGATACATAAAGATAATCGATTTTTAACTCAAACAAACCTGGTTCATAAAACTGGGTCCATTGTATTTATTGGATCATTGCGCAGAAGAATGCAGCAACCCGGGAATATCATGGTTGCCAAACTCTTGCATA
>JAQGAP010000635.1:0-29925 GCA_034697805.1 Orchesella bifasciata
CTACATGATTTATAAAACAAGAACCTACGTGTAAAGCACACCTTATCCTTATATGCATAGCATAGTAAGACACAACAGTTTGGCTCTTGTGGTCCTCCCTGAGAGGCTATAATATTGGATGGTAAATGCTTTTTATAACAAAAAATACACAATGAAATGATACGATACCATTACACCCATCCCACCCGCTATATGCAAGTCAAAGAAAATATTCGCATTCTCATAAATCACAAGATGAAAAAGCTAACGTGAGAATGCGTTTGTTTGATTACCCTCTGCTGTCCAAGTTAATATGCAAGAGATACATTTTTAAAGTGAAATTATGTCAAGAACCCTTGTTTCCAATAATTATGTCATGATGATGGTCATGTAACAGTTATAATCTTGGCAAAATTACCCGAAACCCGAGGAGTTTTAAGTTTTCTCGTGCTAATTTTTCGTATTATATACATCAACGAAACCAACCAACCTTTTTTGTTTTATGGCCTTGTAGCTGTGGCTATAATCCTTTCTAAAGAATTGACCATGATCATTATCACGATTTTTTTTTTACTTTTCTCCTTGCATTATATTTTATTACAACAGCAAACTTGAGAAATGCGCATTGTCAAGTTGTGAAAGTGGGATTACAATTGACAATGACAAATACACAATGCGTGTTGATAAATATCCAAACCGACTTAAATTGAATGCGTACATACACGTCATGTATGTGAATGTTTGAGGGCAGATGTGCCTCCTTCAACAAAATTTCTATTGTATGACTCATTATAATCTATTATGTCGTAGAAAAAGTATGTTCGGAAAAATATTTACTGCAAATTCCATTCAATGTCGTTTAACACAGCTTTTGGTTTTCTTTCCTCTTTGCTTTCTAGCTGGAACCGTTCATCCATCAAGTCGGAGGACATTCCTCAATATTATGCCTTGACGAACGGACCGTTTGCAAGCCGCTGATCAAACAAGAGCTCAAGTTCTATGAGAAGCTTCCAACATGTATGAAAAAATTTACTCCGGAATATCGGGGAGTGGTGCAGGTATGTATTTTACTACGTTTACCAACATGAATAACCGTCGGTTCATATTATAGTAAAAAAGAAATGTGAGAACACAAGAACAAAGTAATAGCAACACATCAACCTCATGACGTTTGTAATGTTTGTTATCGTAAAAATGAATAGTTGATGAGGTGCCAAAATGAGTTGGAGAATTGCACATGGCCTTTTGTTATTCTGTTACATACTCGCCAGACCTAATCATCGAAAAGACATGTTTTTCGGTGGAAACCCGGTTGAAACCAGAACTCAGCCACTTTTCTAGTTTTTGCATAGATTTTCTTCGACAATAAATTGTACTCTAAACTCACCTATAGTCATTCAAACGCAATTTACGTCTTACGCAAAATGAGTAAAGCTTAAAACAACCAGGATTAGATTCTAGAGCCATTTGGTTACTGTCCTTGATAGGTAGAAGCACAATAAATGCAATCATAATCAACATAAATTCAACAGCTTCTGTCATGTTCCATGAAGTGGATATGGAAGGTTCCTTCTCAAGCGTTCTTCAAAATTTTCAAAAAACGCTTCTGTTTACGCTACTCTGGCGTTCAGAGAATCATTGGATCACCTTGCTATGTACACCTACTAAAATTCGTAAAAACTAAAACGTTATGAATAGGAAACAGATACGGTTTTATTCTTACAATAATATTAATATTTGCGTTATATTTTTATACCACCGAGAAAGTTGAAAGTTGATTTTTTCAACTTGTGTACACAACTTTCGTTCCTGTTCCTGAACTTGAAGCATGTAGGATGGTCTGTGTACGAAAAATAGCATGTTTGCATCGTACTTTGTACCATCACACGCTACAGGGTGACATATAATCATTATCATCACGCAATTTCATCATCATGATCATGTTATGTTATCTTCGCCATATTTGGATTTATGAATAGTTTCATGATTTATTTTTAGGTTCGTTTCGAAGAGGATCCAGATGGCTATATCACTGTAGCAGCTTACCCACCCAAATCCTTCCGCTATCAAGTGTCATCTAAGAAGAAGCCTAATAAGAGTCGGTAAGAACTTGGCAACTTTTTATATGAATGATATTTTTTGTATAAATATTTCACAAGTTTGTCACGTCATATGAATGAGTTTTATTCAAGTGGCCAAGTCATAAGGCGCCATGTCATGGTAAAATTTGCGTCGAAGAGAAAAGTAGAGTGTGCGTTGCAAGTAGAATGCGTCCTCATTAGAAACACAAAATTATTTTGCTAGCTCGACCGCATTCTAGATTCTGTTTCAAATATTTTTTTCTTGCTTTTTTTGCTCTACAGCCGAATCCGAATAAAGAATTCTGGAAGTATTGAAATTGAGATAGAGAGCGAGCTCGATGATCTATTTGTGGAGGAGGAACAAGTCGCGGCGGTCGCAGGAGCCACCCCGCCGCCACCCCCAACTTCAGCTGCCGGTTCCAGCAAAGCTGTTAAGCCGCACAATCCTTGGGCTCTTAAATGTCACCAAAGACAGCTATCCAAGCTGAGACGATCAGCAACCCAGAAAGAAAAGGAATCTCATTGCCAAAGTATGTTGTTTGTTTTTGTTATTGTCTCTGCTCGGTCTGATAAGATGTCATTATATCATGCGAGAAACGAAAAGGCTACATAACTTCTTGCATGCATTCCAAACTAATGAAATGTAGCGTGTACAGTTATTGTTGCGTAGATAAGAAAGCAGTTGATGTTGATATCACTGGTGCTTTTTGTTTTTACAACATGAAATTTTCTCATTTGCAGAGTTCATGCTTTTGGAGAACATAACTTGGCGTTTCGAGTATCCATGCATATTGGATCTTAAAATGGGCACGAGACAATATGCGGACGACGCCACTCCTGCCAAAATCGAGAGTCAAAGCGCAAAGGCTGCAATGACAACGTCAGTTCAACTCGGAGTTCGCATCTGTGGGATGCAGGTTTGTGTTTTATGTTTTTATAAAGAATTTAGCATTACATTAGAATGGACGTCAGGTCATGTTATTATGCTGTCACCATATTATTTGAAACCTAATCTCCAAACTGATTGTGAGTAGTGTCACACTTACTCCGCATTTCGGAGAGGAGGAATGATAAGGATTTTAATTCATGGCGACATGTCACAATCTCAAGGATAAAACAATTTCTCATAATCCGTTCCTTCCGCCCGTAGTCGAGCTAGAATGGAAATATGCATCATTTTAAAGTCTTTATTATACGGTCTCAAGTAATAACACGCGACATGGGATTCAGTTGAAAGAGAATTTATAAGATTCTTCGTAACCTTCACTTTGCGAATTCCCATACGCTTTGCACAGTCATGCAAAAAAGTATGAAATGGAGGTAATATTCCGGTCCACCAAGCGAGAAATTTAGTGCTTTTATAAGATTTGTGGAACCATTTTCTCATTCAGATTCAGGAAAAGAGTCGCCGTGAGTTTATGCAAAATCTTGGAATTCACATGACATTTTACGTGAATCGAGCAATATTATTACGTGTGCCTGCTTTCGATATGATGTGGGTTGCAACGTTAACGTAGATATAGCAGAGAAAACTATAAATATCTGTGGCAATGTCCCAAACACGTACCTACTTTGTACCTTATTCACAGTCGAATGAGCTAAATATATCAGGTTTATTTGACGAGATGAGACTGTTATGCGTGTGAAAGAAATAAAGCAGAAATAGAAATACGGAATAAAAACGTCATTAACATAGCCATTATTCGGATGTAATGACGAGGAAGGGATTAGGTTGAATTGAATATTGATCTGATTTTGGAAATTTTATGCGAATGTGCGATGCATTGTCTAAAAATAGAATCTTCAAGTCATCATAGTCATAATAAAGACATTCAACTACACAAAGCCAAATGTTCAAGGACGTTTGGCTGCATTGTGAAACTGTTTCTGAAACTTTTTAAATTGTCTCATTCCAGATTTACCAAGTAACAACAGGGAAGTTTGTCTGCCGAAACAAGTACTACGGGCGAAAGCTGAGCGTGGACGGGTTTAAAGAGGGCATCTGTCAATTTCTCCACAATGGACGACGTCTCCGAACGGATGCAATTCTCCCTCTCATTGAAAAACTTAATGAGCTAAAGACCGTCCTTTCCACTCTGGACACCTACCGGTTCTATACCAGCTCCCTACTCTTGGCTTACGAAGGTCTGGATCCGGAGTACTGTGGGGATGACGAGCCCTCAATGATGACGGACGATGATAGCAGCAATGATTCCACAACCATGGACTCCACCACGTCCAACGGGATTCATATCATTCATGGGTTCCAAGAGATTAAATCTCCAACCTCAATTCTGGGCATGATGCCCTCAGCAAAGTCAGCAGATAGTATTATCACGCGAGGACAGTCACTTGACGAGTCCTCCCTCCCATCATCATCCACTACCACTCCAACATCTGCCACCAACAACACCCGTCGTGTTGTCCCTGATGATGACGATGAGTATGCAATGGACACCACTGACATCCACTCAGAAACTTCTTCTTCAAACAACGCAGCAGCTCCAAACTGCCGAATGGTGGGGAGCGTGAGCTCGGATGCGGTGAGCTCCGCATCAATTCCTGGCACACCATTAAGCCAGCAGCCAGTTTCCAGCGGAAGTAGCAACACCCTTCGCAGCGGTGGGAGCGGATCTTCTACCAGCGCTGCATCATTAAATAGTGAGTCAGTTGATGTCAGAATGATAGATTTTGCTCACAGTCTCCATGATGGTATGGGATATTATGGGAAGGAGCATGTGGGTCCGGACACGGGCTACATTTTTGGTCTTCAAAATTTAATAAAGGTGCTCCAAGAGATTTGTGACGAGCAATGCTATGTCGAACCCTCTGATGATTTGTAAGTTTGGTTCTTTTCATTGAATGAAATTATAGAAGGGGATGAAATTTTGAAGAGTCCAATCTCGTTGGCTTAAGTTGCTTGGATAAGACAATAGGATAGTATTTATATAGCTTCAAGCAAAACACTAACTAATGGCATGCGTATCTAGAATTGAGGTAGGATAGAGCGATAGCTTACAACAACATGATTTTTACTAACATTTTTCCACGTAATATTCCAGTCTAGAAGAAGCAAATAATATTATCTGAGTTTTCGGAGTATCTTTTGTTAAAGGTACAGGGATATAAATTACCAGAACATATTACTGAACTACATTTCCGAAAACCAAATCAATGTGTAATGTATATGTATTTATATAAAAAAATAACATCATTTACTAAATATGTACTTCGTGTTCATTGTCTCTGTGTTAACTAACTGAATGGACATACCAAGTTTTTCCAATATTATAAGCAGTTGGATGAATGACGAAAAATTTGGTTTCTGATAATCGTGGGTCGTATACTAATATCGTATACGACTTTTTAGGAAATAATAGGAAAGGAAATACGTGTAAATTATAAAGGTTGAAAGTTTCATTTCCTCGTCGTCGTATACATATAAAAATACAAGACAAAACTGTAATTGAGATAGGAAGCTGTGTGTTTTTCGTTGTAAATTGTATAATATATTATTGAGAATGTTCTTTTACAGTAAATACTATTAAGTTTTATGATATCTCCATCAAAGATCTTTATCATCGTGATAAACACCCCGTTGTCAAATACGTCTGGTCAAGAAGAAAATAACAAATCTCTGATATACATACATATTTATATGTAATGTCATATGCAATACTTTGGTACTCTCTTTTTTACGATACAAAAACAGAAACTATTTATTGTTACTCTCAGCCCATCCCCTTTACAAAGGGATGCTAATTAAATAGCTAGTTATATAACGTCACGTTTAATTTACACGATTTGGAGAGGAACCCATAATCTATAATGTTATGACACGTTGTGTTACTGCGAGCTCTGTATAAATAGCAGCAATTATTACGAGTAAGAGTAGATGAACTACAATGTGATGGTGATGATTTTATGAGTTTATAGCTAATTAAGACGTGTATATGGTATGATGTTCATTTTGAAAATGTGTAGACTACTAGAGAGTTTATTGTACGACTAAGTTTTTCTTCGAAGAGAGGGCAATCGTATTGTGAAAACTGAATTGACATGAAATTGTGTGGCATTCAAAGCATTTGAGATCTGAAAAAATGAAGCCAACCAGCATGATAGAAAACTATAAATGTGTACCTTGAGTACAATCAATGAATTTACCTGATATTCTGTCTGTAATCTGTATAAAGAAAAAAAAATTAATGTATTTCCAATCCGGTAAAAACGCATCATGTGTACATACATAGAATATTCGTAATTCGTCGTTGGTGAAAGAAAAAAGCGTATTGATGTTGTAGTAGGTTGAGGCAAGGAGGAGGCTAAGGAATACGATAATAAGAGAAATTGTCGTCCGGAAATGATATGACTTAACGAAATCAATCATATGCACAAATGAAACAAAATGTAATCGAATACCTGACTATACGGCTAAAAACGATATTAGACGGTTAACTGCTTTAATAAGTGTAGATGAGTGTGTTTGGCGTATGAATTTTAAAGTTATTATAATAAAACCAATAAAGAAGTTAGTCAGCGCAGCGCATATTGTTTTTCCTCAAAGGTTGCTTTAGTTTTTGTGAAGGATTTGTACGTAGAATCCTTTCATTCCATAAGTATAACATTTTAATAGGTTTAGGTTTATAACGATTTAGGTAATTTTCCGTTTTCGAGAAAAAAACAAGGTATTTGAATGTTTTTATCGAATTTAGCTTTATGTTGCTCCCAACCAATTTTAGTGAAAGCAAAATGAGTTCTTATTGAAAAGTGGTAGCTATCTTACTAACAGATTAGTTGAGAAAGAAGCCGTAATATGTATCAACAAGTTAACTTTTGTATTGCTCGAGAGTATTATTTTTTAGCAGAAGCCTATTTATTCTATTTGTACGAAATACTGTACTTACTTACGTTCATACATATATTGTAAGTCCTTCTACAACTCTGTATTACTTATATGCTTTATAATGGACGAAGCTTTGAATAGCTTTCAAATTAGTTTTGTAGCGCTTGTATATTAATTATTACGAAAATCAAAATTGGATGACCTGCTTTCTGTTTTTTATTTATGCTGAATGGGATATTGTAAGCGTGAAAAATATGATACCATTCATCTAGGTCTTCAGTCGCAGCAGCCTGAAAATCTTTGGGGTTGACAGGTGTAATTGTAAATAGATTAAAAATTCTGTGTAGGCTAAAAAAATGGAATAAATGAAATAATGTATTGTGATCGTGTGCGCATCCATGTAATAATCGTATATTTGAAAATGAAAATAAAGAGAAAACTAAATAAAATTCTTGTTTCATTCTTCATTAAAACATGTGCATTGGAGAAAGTGGCAAAGTAATGAATTTTACATCATCAAACATTTTTTTTTACACATTGTTTATTTATATCAGTCTTTCCAAAGAACCAGTAAGAGGGAATATCACAAATTGTAACTGACACATATAAAAATGAATACAATACAATAGTAAGTAATTCGCACTTAAATAATTTGTGAAGTAGATATACATTAATCCATTACATTATTTTATCTCTGATAAAATACAAATCATTTCGCTACTAAAACTGACTTTCCTAAAACTTAAGTAATACGTGGTAGATTAACCCTAAATGTTGAGGAGAGAATGCTAAAAGCAAGCAGCAGCATATTATTTTATGCATTTTTTACAACACAATACCAGAAATCCAAGCTTAAACCCGACGTGACTTTTTCCTATCATTTCATTTTTGAAACTGCTTAAGCTAAGAGAATTACTTTAATTTGAACTCTGGTCATTCAGAGATTTTATTTTACAAACTAATCACCGGCTACTTTCCTCTAATCTACAAATTGATGCATCAAACTTGAACAGTGTTAGTTTTGGCTCAATAATTAGTTAGTGTGCAGCGCTAAACACGAGGCTCTACGTTCGGTTCATGGATATAAATACGACGTATTTTTTTTCAGGTTTGGTGAAAGTTGGTCCAGGGACAAGTTGGAAACATTTTAAAGTACCTATCCAAGGTAATACGACGATAAAACTGCCTGCAATATAAAAACAATAAAAAAATTTAAGCCCAGCTCCAAATTGTTTCACCATGTATATTTTACTCTACACTTATGCAAAGTTTACTGGAACATACCTTGACATCCTTTTTCTGTTTCTGAGAATCTCCTGCCAAAGGTCACGGCATCAACAGCAGTCATCCATAAATTTTACGATTTAAGACGTTTGCGTGCAAGAGGATCAGACATTTAAATGCAGGATGAGTCGAAAATCCCCAGGAATTCCTTGGAGTTCTATAAAAACACGGGGAACCATTTTTATAATATTGATTTACACAAAGAAAGAAAGATAAGACAATGGGGAAAGAGTTTACATTCCCATTCACTTACCGGAAATAGGTACTGTCTGTAGCCGTCAATTTCACATCAACTATATTATATACACTGAAGATTGAACTAGAGCCACTAAAGCGTGCACTATTTTTACGACATGGGAAAAAGGTACATAATATACGTGCACCGCAGGCGAAGATAAAGAGAATTATCGGAGAACGAGTAAATTTTTCTACTAATCTAAAACGACTCAAGGTACATGATCCTCTTCTTGTATGGTTCTGTCAAGTCATGAGAATATTTGTTGTAGTTTTGAAGGTACATTCATTTCATTTCACAGTAAAAAATAATGTTGTGTTTCTTTGTTCATTCAGGTAAAGAAGTTTCAGCCCAGGTCTATGATTATATTTTGTGGGTTTTTTTTTTCTTCTACAAAGGGAAAGTTGAGTTCATTCTTTTCTTCCATTCAGTAATTATCTTCAGGTGCACTCCTCCTCATAAATCTCACGAAGTACTTTGATCAAACTAGAAATCCCAAAGATATATCCAGAGTCCGGCCCGATATGTTCTTTGGCATAATAGCCCATACTTGCATGACAAGCGTGCGCAAAATCAATTACTTTCACCGCTACAGATTCACTGGGTAAACAATTAGCTGTCGGTGTTCCGGCCACTGACTTGTTATTATCACTCCCAGGTACTAGTGACGAAGATGATGATATAGAGGTCGAGCTCACTCCTACCGAAGATTTGAAATTGGTCTCAGATAAGTGTGATATGTTGTCTGCGCTGAAACTCGTGGGTGCTCCTGATGCTGTTTTCTGCGAACCTCCCTGAAAGGAGTCATCAAGAGAGTGCCCACGGTTGGGAAACTGGTCTGCTGACTTTGATGTAGGAATAACGACCAAGGAGTTCTTTCCCTGGATGTCATGGTCATCATCTTCGTGGTTATCATCTGAAATGATCATTTGTTGCTCCTCTGCATCCCCATGAAGCTCAGGGTCCAGCCCTTCATATGATAATAGAAGAGAGCTTGTGTAGAAGCGATATGTGTCGAGGGTTGACAGTGTTGTCTTGAGGTCCTCAAGCTTTTCCACCAAGGGGAGGATAGCATCTGTTCGCAGGCGGTTGCCGTTGTGGAGAAACTGGTAGATTGCCTCCTTGAATCCTTCTACACTCAGTTTTCGTCCGTAATACTTGTCCCGGCAAAGAAATTTCCCGGTGTTGGCTTGATAAACCTGTGAAAAGACATGAAATAGGGGTGTCATTAAAGATGATGCTAATTTCATTTTCTTGTCAAGATTATCTCATAACTAATGAGCAGGTTTGGGCAATTTGAAACAAATTGGAGGGTTTTATATTATGATATATCTGTCAACATGAATTGGCTACAACCAGGAAGTTTACTATACAGCTTTATGCATGAATGCTCTCACTGAAACGAGCTATTTATGTTGATTAATATGTGCACCAAATAACGATAAGGAAGTAAATATGGAAATAGTGAGTAGAGATGTTACATGGCCTTTCTTACGTAAGCCCTACTCTCACTTCCTGCATCATCTTGAAAGAATATTTTACTCTAGGAAAATAAATAGCAAAAATTTTCTTCGCAGCAATAATAAGTCGCAATAGTCTGCCTGAAGCAGCAATCATCAGCTCACAAACACGTAGTTAATGAATGTAACTTTTTGCATGGTTCATAAATCCATCTCAGCACACTCTTTTCATATTCCTCACTTAACAGCTTATTCATGCGACCTACGACATTACAAAAGCTAGTTTCTCCAAGCCAAGATGCGCATGAACAAGCATGGTGCAAATGAATGTAATTGTCCATTCATCTTCTCTCCGCTTCAAGGCTAATTACTTAATTTCAGCCTTCCTCTTTCTCTCTTGTTAGCCAAGAGTCAAAAACTTACACTCTACCATCATCAGCAGCCAGACCAGCTCAACTCAAGTTCATGAAAATTTATTCATTGTATTCACTTGGCGCTACCAACATAATATATTCGCAATACCTTTTCATATAGTAATTAGGAATTCATTACGGGCTCCAACTTTTAAGACATAGTGTCGGAGAGACCACGTTTTTTGAATAGCAAGCCGGAGTCCGGCCAAAAGAATTCATTCTCGTCTACCTTCCTGCTAACTTTGAAATGCTTTAATTCATTTTGAATTACGAAGTGTGTGATGTAAGCGTGAAGTGTGGAAGAGAAAAACAAGAGAAAGAAAATAGCGTGCCAAATTGTCAGCCAGAGATGCAAGCATCAACGATGGCATTCATAGAATACAAACTACAAACACGTAGTGCATCGTTAGCATGCATACATAATGTGCATTAATTTCAGTACTAATTTATTCTCCTCATCAGCTTTAATGCAGATGAACTTCAAAGTAGGATAAGTTGGAAACGATGCGAAACATGAGGGATGACTCATTCGCAAACTTTTAACAAAACTGCTAACTAGCAGCAACATGCAAACATAATAAATTGCTTTTCTTTTGCGGACAGTTGGCCTGTAAAATAATGGATTTTCGTTTCGCTTCTGTTTGTTCTACAAGAAAAGCATTAGTTTTGGCAAAGGATTTTACAAAACCTAACCAAAGCTTTAGAATCAGTGGCAAAGGCTTATCATACTGTGGGCTATTGTGTTTCATTTTAATGAAATGTCTTCTTTTCCAGATCGACGGCAGCAGTCCTTTGTGGTTTCACTGCCAGCCAACATTTCCCCCAGAGAAAGAAAGCTAAGCTTTTGAGAAATTTTCTTAAAAGTCACTTCTCTCTTCTCTCCTCGTCGACGATAAAGCCCCAGAGATTAAACAGACTGACCCGGGTTGGTCTTTGGCAATGAAAATATATGAAGCAGTTGGGCTACAACGAGCCTACCTGCAATACCAGTCGACTTTTCATTAAGGAACCGGCTGTGTACACAGCCAACAGCCCAGCTAAATTAAACTTTTTTTTGCATGGTGAAGGAAAGCAGAATGGTTTTCCTTGCACAAGATCAATGTCGAGGCCTACACAGCAGCAGTGTCCAGGGGGAATGTGAATGCGTTCACATTATGTTTAATAATGACATCATTTATATCAAGGTAATGGTCTCTGGCAAAAATTGTAAGCCCAGCCCAACCAATTCATTACTTCATCGTCAATTTTTTCTCACTTGCCTTCATGTACCTCTCTCGCGCTTCAACATACTAGTTTCGCTTCAACGCCAATTTTCTGCGTCCCTTCTCAACTTTCCTTTCTCCATCCAAAAAGTAATGAATAGGAGACAACTCAGTCGACGTTGGCAAACTTTTAGGTACATTTTATCAGCAAAAAGGTCCTCATCCACAATGACAAGCATTTTATTCCAATTAACTATTCAAAATGTTCTTGACATTGGCATTCCACTGGGCTGTGGCTGTGGGATGGTAACAAGGCGAGAAGAAACTCAATTGGTTTCTCCGACAATTTTGTGGACGGTGAGAGCGGAGAGAGAAAATATGTCGTGCAATAACCATAACCATCTTCTCTACCTTTTTCACACTTGGCTAATAATGAAGGTAATCAAGGATCTGAGATAGATTTGGTTTCATGCCATCGCTTTCGCACTACGTTGTTACAAGTTACGTACAATGGAATCAACCTAGCGAAATGGAATATGGTCACGGTCTATTGAGTCTGTTGAATTGGAATCGGACAGACGACTATTGCTTTCATTCCACCTTTTCACTGGGTTGCCGATACTGATATATGGGAATGTGGTTGAAGGTTTAAAGGAAATCATGATGACAGCATGTTGTAAAGAAAACGTCTTGCCTTTTTGCTGAATTTCAGTATTATTCTATACCGTGTTCCTTTATATATAGTTCTACAACGGCCTAGAGGTCCTTTCAATGTCAAGGGAGGAAAATTTTGGCAACTCTCCAAAAATCTTGGATTTGGTCTTGGTCTGAGGTTTGTTTAGTTTAGTGTCTTGCTCTTGTTTAACCGTCACTCCCACTATAACACCAGATTTTTGCGTACATTCTTTCTAAGGATGAGGATATTATGCACAATGAGATGATGATGATGCTGATAGTCGTATGAGCTTTAACGTTCACAGTCCCAATTTCGTTTTTATAGACGTGCCGACAACAATTTTTAATTTAGAAGGAAGATCAAAACTACTTTATTACTTTGTACTATATGCACTGCTTGCACATGCAATGCCAATGCCAAAACCACCACAGAAGAATGCTAACTGCGACGGAACATAAAAAGTGCAGAGTGCAGAAAGCCATTGGGCTTGGGCTGCTTCTGACTTTCATGAGCTCTCAAAAATCCAAATGTGAAAATGCTTTCTCGGCATTTTATACGGGATAGTAAAATAAGTTGAATTCGTGAATCATGCAAAATTGCTTGAAAAGGGAAGAGTTGGAATTGGAAGTGTTCCGTGTACCCCATCTTATTCATTCAGGAATTTAATGATTAAAGCACAGAGCTAAAGGATGTCTCCTCTGGCACTTTCTTTCTTGTGGAACCCAAGCCCAACTCTATGTCACTTTGAAATTTACTGCAAATTATTATTTTGCCATTTGAAGAAGCAGGTACCAGCAGTATCCAACCAAAATGGGGATTTTTAATGAAACCGTCTGGCTCTTCCCTTTCATTTCATATCACGTCTGCGTAGGCATCAGGATCTGAGAAGACCAAGCGTAGTCCTTTCTCAAAGTGCCCCAATTTAACTTAAAATTAATGCTTTGGTTCTAACGAGATCCTTAATCAGCACGAGTGCGTCCTCCAGAATTAACAACTGTTTTAGGAAACCCTGTCTTTCACTGTGTTTTGAAATTTGAGACAACCGTGATACGTGATTATCTTGTTATTACTTTTTCGGTGTGCTCAATAAAAACTAGTTTGTCCCTGTCCTACAATTCTTTTAAAATCCCCTTTGATCACCAGGCATGTAGTGTAGTAGTGACGTGTGCATTGAATATTATATCGTCTTCAGCGCTGCTTCGACTTTGGTAATTTTCCATGCATAATGCAACGATATACTCCGTAAAATTGTCCTACTTTCATACGATACTACTGTATATTGTGTACAAGCACAACTTAAAGCAGTATAGTCTTGTGCAAATACTATTCAACACCAATAATGCTGGTAGCAGCTTGAAACGGGAAAAGTGTGCAGCCCGAGAAATATTGACAATACTGCTCAGTCAACCAGCAGCACCGAAAAATTATCAAGAGTTGTGTAGTAGTCATATTCAAATCTAACATCAAAAGGCCTTGTTAGATGGAATGCAAACAATTGCAAAAAATAATCCTGTTATCTCAATTTCGTTAATTTGTCCGCAAAATTATTTTTACATTCATAAAAACATCAGAATTTTAAATGTAACAACTCGAGAGCTATGGTCGTTCTTGGCCCGAATCGCATCGTTCATTTTTAACTGTCAACACGCTTGATTAAAGGACAACATGCTTCAAACGATTTAATCTTGTTTCTCCTAAAACATTCGTTAGTCCATTGCGGCCACGGCATTCGGGTAGTTACAAGAATTTATTAGCGGTCATAATAGATGACATACATGTATCTCCCTTGTCCCATTCAGCTCATCCTGATGACGACCAGAATTGTCAACGTAAAATTACAAGAACGATGTCAAGGATCGTTTTATGTTTCACTCCATGCGGCGTTGTGGAAAAATTATCAGGAGACACCAGAATGAGCAAGCAATAATAATAATAATGGTAACGGCTAGGACAGTGTAAAAATTATTACGGTTTTGTTGGAGCAATATCAAAGCAGTAGTAGTCCATGTGAATGTCTCAATTTACCGTGACTTTCATTACTACCGGATGTCCCTATAATATGACGGAGGGAGTGAGCTGGGTGATTTTGGCCAGCGAAATAATACCAATGTCATGCTAGGATAACAGCGAGAGCTTAAAACAACATATGATTTCATGTCCAAAATTGCATTGCGGGTAAGCATCCATGAACGGTAAATGCTGTGGAAAATAAGGTTGTGTTTGAGTTTGAATTGTATACTCGAAGGATATGATGCTACTTAATATTATGTTTTATTTATGCAATCACACTGCACAGTGCGATACTAGCATTATTTTAAATAAACCTAAAACTGGGGCAAAGAAAACCAACAAGCAGTTAAGTAAATGATTCGCTCTGGATTATTATTATACACTCTTCCTTCCAAACTTTTCACTGGAAATGCTGATGCGATTCCATTCAATTCAGTATTACTGCAGTGTAGAGTGTAGCAGTAAAATCATTCACCCATGCGGAAAAAAGGGGACAAATATTAGCATGAATATTGAATTGATAAGATGAAAGTAGTGTATGCAGTGGAGATGGGAGCTTATATAACATACTGTAAAGCTACTGCTATATATTGCTACTTTTTTCTTAACTGACCTGCATTCCACAAATGCGCACTCCCAATTGAACAGATGTGGACATGGCTGCTTTCAAAATTTGGCTTTCAATTTTGGCTGGTGAAGCATCATCCCCATATTGTCTTGTTCCCATTTTCAAGTCGAGCACACACGGATATTCAAAACGCCAAGTGAGGTTCTCAAGAAGGAGGAACTCTAAAATAACACAAATGGAAACACATTTTCACAAACTTGAAAAAACAAAAGTGCTTTTCTTTTTTATGTTTATTTTATTACGCACAATTGCACACAATGTCAACCATTCTAAATCTACATACTAAATCCTGTTGTATTGAGCTGAAAACTTACTTTGGCAGGGAAGGTCCTTCTCTTTCTGGAGCAGAGAGGCTCCATTCCGCCTCAACTTTGAGAGTTGGTTCTGATGACATTTGAGTACCCAAGGGTTGTGCACTCGACCTCCCGTTGATGAAGATGATGACGACGTTGGTGATGAAGATGAGGATGAAGACAACGATGCGGAACTGTTATCGCTCCCACTGCTGTTTCCACTGGCGGAGTCATTACTGCTTGTTTCATTTTCAGCTGCCAGCCGCTCACTTAAATCATTTTCCATTTCGATCTCTATACTTCCAGATGTCTTCAGTTTTATTCTCCTGCAAATAAATAAGGGAACATCATTATATTTTTACTCTCAAGCATAGTCTTACCATCATTTTCTTGAGTGAGAGCTAACTAACCAGTCCGAAACATAGCCCGTTACTCATCTCATTCATACACACTTCTTCCCCGGCCTCACCCATGAAAAGATGCTACACATTTTCAACTTTCCATACATTCGGACTGGATACGGATCATTTCATGAACTGTCAAAGTCATTGCCAATTCTAAATGTCAGACGTATGTGGCATCTCATCTCCCTTGTGGTTTGGTTGGGTTTTGGTTTATTTGGCTTGGCTTTGGTAGGAATGTGGTTTGGTTTGCAAATAGATTACCTAAGCTATAAGCATCAGCATACATTTTTCCCATCGCTGCAAATATTACTACGATACGAATGATACGGTACTAAGGAAAACCAGAGGAGAATGCTTTCAGTTTCAGCTGCTACTGCTCCCTGAATTGATTTAGCCCAAGTAATATAAAGCTGTCAGTCTGTCAACGCTAGTAATCCAATATGACATGTCGGGATGAAAAATGAGAACCGATTTCGTTCTGGCACACTCCTCTACTACGACATTTGTGACCGGTTTGGATCTAAATGCCTAATCTTAATACAAATATTCCTTTAGCTGACACAAGATCACTTCAATACCTTAACTTGTAAACTTGTAAACTTGTAAGCCTTGTAAGATCTGCTGAGATCCATATTGAGTCCATTGTTTGCATTAATTTTTGATAATTCCATACTCCCAGCAATTAGGGATGTGCGTCATCAGCTTTAGCGTAATCACTTAATTATAGCTTAATTGAAGGAATCCATGCAAATTGATCATAAATTATTAACTGGTCTCTTCCAGAATCATTAATTGATGAATCATGTTACCTTACATAAACTGAGGTAGAGTGAAGCCGATTCTCAAGTGGTTAGGCCATAGTTTAAATCGGATGATGAAGCTGATAATCATAAAGATAAGGAAGGGGTACTATCAATATGACCTGATCTGATAGTGATAATTTATCATGCGATTGTACAGGTCTAAAATATGTGTATTGCAATGCCCCCATTGCGATGGACATGCTGAGTTTCCCAGCATGATGAAAATAGTTTAGCTTAATATTTTATGAAGGAAGAGACTCGGAATGCGGAATATCCTTTTTAGAAATAAAAACACCACCCACGAGGAAATGGTCGAGCCAATAAAAACTGAGCGCAGCGTGGTGTGTCCGCGTTTTTTATGAATATTGAGTTAGGATGAGATCACACGGGGCTTCCAAAGTCATATACCTACTTAGCTAAATCATCTTTTTTGACGTGTGGAAGTGGCAGTACACAAAATACTTGAAATGGAAGTCAAAACCTAGCAAGTTCCATTCGTGAAAAATATCATCCCAATCAAAATTATGATAAAGTGCAAATGTTATAGCTCTTAAGTGTTGTTTTATTATTGTAGCTTTGGATAAGTATTTGCATAACATATTCCAAATAGCTTCCCGTTCCACAAAAACAAGCACATTAAACCCATCATCACCTCAGCATCACAAACGGAATATATTAAACTGCGTCGGTTCCCAGTTCCAGACCAAGTTGAGTGTAGTCATAAAATCTATATTATATTATATGAGTTGAGGCTTACCTGCTCTTTGATCTTTTCTTTGAGGTTGATGCATGGTAGCGAAAGGATTTTGGTGCATACGCAGCAACAGTGATGTAGCCATCCTTGTCTTCTTCAAATCTCACCTGTCACAGTCAAACAAAAGAAATGGGATATTTAATAATTTATAGCAAATAAATGGATTTTCACCAGCAGCTGCATGTTATAAACCTTGAAAATGAGATCAAATCAAATATACCAGCACGTCATTTATCGTAACACCACAACAAAATATTGCAGCTTTTTTTTGCAGAGCCCAACAATTAAAAATCTCCTGATGAATATAAATGAAATGAATGGTTATTTAAATGGTAAAGTAGCTGCTTGACATACAAAATTATGCTGTGTGACTCATAATCATAAAGAAACAACTGGTTTATACATATGAATACGATTAATTTAATAGCAGTTTCTCAAATGGTTGCGGTAATAACACAAAGGAAGACGTATGTAATTGATTGTTCCATCAAAATGACGTGATATGATGATGACCTGTAAGGCTGTAAGGTGAATCAGGATGCATATTGCTTGATTTGTCTTGACTATGACCTCTCATCATAATTTCATGCAGTCACCACGCAGTCTGCAACTGCGATCAGACAACTCAAAAGTCGTACTTGCCATGAATGAAAATGAGGCACGTAAGCAAAAGCTGCAATTAACAAGGCTGTGGTTGGGACGACCTACTAGATCAAGATGCTGAGCATGCAATTTTTTTACTTGAGAATAAATAAATGTTATATTGAATTGATTGGCAAAACTTTTGCGAGATGGTAACAGTGATTAATGCAAAAAGATACACATATTCTACGCAGTTACAGAGTACAATCAATCCACTCCTCATCTTCGATTCATGACATGAACATTGAGAATCAGATGATTGATTCTTTATTCTTTGATTAAAAATCCCCACTGTATAATTATCGAAACACCTGCACATACCTAATGAGAGCCAGATGTGTGGTCTTCATGAGAAAATCCAAATGAGAAACTTCACATCTCGCAAATCTTGACCGTACCTCTAATTATTGTGGATGCAAAATGTAAAAATGTACAATGTATTCATTTTCGGATGATGGGAACAAGAATAGAAAATTAAAAGGCAGAATTCAGTTTTATCTTTTTCCGTCCAGGTTCAAATGAGGCTAAACAAGTGTGGAGTGAATTAGCCATTCTAATGAAGAAGGGCAAGGTCTGCCTGTTGCCGTAAATCATATAAAAACTTATTCTGCCAAAGTCAAAAGTGTAGAAGTAAAAATGAAGTCGGAATTACTCTAAATGATACTATTTGTAGATCGTTAGGATTTCGGATACTAAAAATAACACAGGTTCATAGTGTGTGTCTTCTGATATTATTGTGGAACAAAACATGCCGACTCCTTTCAAAATTCGGATCGCATCTTGGCATTTTAATTTTTGAAAAATTTATTCTCTGCAGCATAGCATACATTCTAGAAGGATGGATGCCTTCTGTTCTATATGACTCATTGCGAAAATCACTTTCCTCATTTTGAGTCGCTCATACATAAACAACAATATTGTCTGCGTTCACTACCTAGGCCATGCATTATGGTTTACATCTGATCTAAAGTGATGGGTTTTTGGCAAACGCTTTTGTGCATAATGAAATATGTTAGCTTCCATCTGTTTTCTGTTCCCTGTGACGTGTGTTGAGCAATGCCATGGCGTAATGAAAATATTGGAATAACAAGTAAAAGTTGGTTAGGTTTTACTACTTCTGCCTTCATTAATATGGCATGACCGTATTTCAGAGCACGCATAGGTAGTATTTCACTATTCTATAATATTATTGTCTGATGAGGATCACCTAATGGATTTCTCAATGTGAATGAACAATGACTTCAAGCAAAATTAATTATGTTGCTTGCGCATCACTTTGTTTTCTTTACAACCGGATATCCTCATCTTATGACAGGTTTTACTATACACACAACCGAAAAAGTTTGTCATACGTTCATGTTCATGGCATTTGAGTTGGAACCACTCTGTACCAGTTTATCATCTTTACGACTGTTTACGCAAGTAGTTAAATGCGTATATATTTAGTTGTTGGCTCCCAGTTCTGAACATGGGAAAACTGCACATGAAAAATGGGCTGGGGTTTTCGAGAACAACGAAACGCTTTTACTTTGTAATGATTTTTGTAAGCAGCTTATACCTGAACCACGCCTCTATATTCCGGAGTAAATTTCTTCATAGAGGTTGGAAGCGTCTCATAAAATCTGAGCTCCTGCTTTATCAACGGCTTGCAAACGGTCCTCTCATCAAGACAAAGGATTGAGGAATGTCCTCCAACTTGGTGGATAAACGGCTCCAACTGCAAGTTACAAACAACAAATCGTATTTCATGTAGCAAGCACTAATGTTACATATATTATATATCAAGGGCATTAATTGCGCTCATTAATCATACACAACAACAACGTTTGTACATAAAGTAAGAAGCGTGATAAAGAGGAATTCTATGTTACACAGATGAGGATGGATAATATGATGATATTAACGGGAACCTTGAGACAGAGCGATGGGATGTGATAAGTAGTCCACAGAGGAGTAGCACTGGCTACTGCTATGAATTCTTAAGCCGTTTTTACCATTAAATCAGTCAGAAAAATTGCTGCTACGCTTTTAGTCGACGCTTACATGTTTCGTTTAGGGAATTCAGGTTTCTTACCCAATACTTATGTAGTGATGATGAGATGAGCATCATGCAGAGGAATTACGTTAATTTCTTGTAATTAAATTTCCACTGCAACCCTCCCAAACTGATAGCATACCAAAGCATAGCTGATTTTTGTAAAAAAGAGAATCCCAGTGGAAAAGCCTTTTACAAGGTTATTGCAAGGGCACTATCGCAGATGCAACAATGGAATGGAACAAGATGCTATTTCCAGGGACATTTTCCCTTCCGTACCACATTTACGTCATGCCACTCTCCTTAGAGCAGTGTAGTGCTCCGATAATAACTTTCCCTCACTTAAAGTACAAAGCCGATTACTTAAAGTGTGTAGGGCACACAGTACGCAGCAACCTGAAAGTGGAAGCAAGTAATGTTTCATTATTTCCAGCGCAAACCCATAACAATGTGATCAGACACATTCTGGGCCTGTAATAAAAGATGAAGCCATTTTCCTCTGGATGTTTGTGTTGCATTGAAAGTATGATTTGCAAAATAAAACTTTTTATGTAATTCCCAGCGGCATTCCTACTTCCCACGAAGATAACGGAATGCATTGCAACTTTTATTATTTGGTAAGTTACTGCAGGCAGGTAGACAATACATTCAATATAATAGAGAGTGGCATGGCATGGTATGCCAGAGGCATGAATTGACATTAGAAAAAGGGACAGACATGCATGATGTGATGTGTAATATGTGTCTCGGGAAAAGGGTAAAGTGACAGGCGGTGCATGAGCTCCGTGAGGAAATGGGACAGTGACACATAAAGGGAAATGCTTGGAATATAAAAATGATATGGATTACATTACACAATAAGCTCATGCATAAGTTGGGCCAAACTTTCACAAAAAGGAAAGCAAAGGAATGTATTGAAGTGTCAAAACAAAAGTAACATCGATAGCTATAGCTGTCTCCTTTCTTCCACAGACATGGTGGGGTGTGCAAACATATATATATTGGTGTAGACAAAGGCGAAAAACATGAAGGCATTGAAAAAACTGTCTCGTATCGTATTTATTTGCTTGGAGCACAGTGTCCAATGAAATACATTTTTCTCCGTAGTAATTGTGTAACCAGACACAAACGAATCAATTATCTACCTATATTTTATACTATCAGACTGCAGCTTCAAAAATTAAATATTGTCTGACTTTCCAAGTTTTCCAGACATAGATGTATGTAGGTGGCGTGTGGGGGCCCGTAGGAGGAACTTTTTCCTCGAACATCTCACTCAAACTCTACAAACATATCATCTTGTCTTTTGGGACTTGAGAAAAAATGGATGATGGTCCACTGTAATCCATCATATCATAATATGAAGTCTCCCCTGGGAAAATACTAATTCACAAAATGACTTTCTCATCCAAGCGAAAGAAAAAGTGGTTGTTTTTAATGGTTTGGGAAAAATGGAATGCTCCATCCTAGCAAAAATTTTAACGGTATGAGATATAATACTAGCACCGTCTCAGTACATGTTTGTAAAGACTCTCCAGAGGAATTTGCTGTTTCCTACACTTTATGGTAGTACGATATGGCAATATATGAAGATAAAAGTTTTGGAATTTCTCTAGGGTTCTGCACTAAAATCAACCAACGATTGCATTTAAAAGTTGTGTACGTACTATATGTGCGGCTGCGGCTCTTTGTGTGTGGGATCTAGTTTAGAGATAAGAAAATCGTTCTCTCTCTTACTCTCGTTCATTTTTTATATCGTTCCCATCAGAGTCACCTCACCACAATTTCCTCTCCATGTTGCATCATTTTATTTTACAAGATTGGAAAGGAAAGTTATCATATCATCGTTTTTGCGTCTTATTTCACGTATCGCTTGTTCACTCAGATGAAATGCAGAAGCAAATGGGCTTTCAGAAGAAGAAAGGCAATGACATGAGACGCAGATGTAACGGTTAGGGATCAGTACCTATCCGGGATGTATGAGTAGACGCAGTGTCAGTTTCGTGTATTTACCTTGTTATCAGTTTTGAGGAAGACTCTTGAGATATGAGATGAGAGCATCTTCTTGCTGCTTGACTACAAGAGAGCAGAAACGTGACTAACTGTGTACAGGACATGTGTAGCAGGGGAATTTAATTTCGCAACAACTCAGGAAGGAAATCAGCCGGGGATGAATTAGGATTGCGTAATGGGTTTATCATCTATAATGATACCGTTTAAAACTCCATTAAAGTTATCATCTTCTTAGAGAACGTTTAAATTAAATGTCACTTTGATGTGGATAAAAACCAGTGATCACAGTCCAAAGTTAATATGAAATACATATACATACACCATAATTTAAACCCTTAATGCACTTCTTTTTCATCTTCTGCTAAGAAGTCGTATTATGGTTAAAGGTGAACTTGAATTATTTACATATTCCCCAATGTATTTATAAAAACTTTCCTTTTATGTGTATCCCTTTTCTTGGATATCAGAGCAGAAGTTGACATCATTTAATCACAGGAGTTTCTGCTCAAGCCCAAACGTGTGTCACGTCAAAGCTCGGCGAATTCGCAATAACTCAAACAACTAATGCAGATACTTTTGGCTTTTAACATTTGACATCTTTTGTGAAAAGTGCTACCGACCGAACCCAAAGCTTTCCTTTATATTACTCAAGCTTCGATGCACGCTTTTTATCCGTGGCAGCTTGAAAATTGAAGGACTTTCAGTTTCATTAAAGTCAAGTGAAAACTTTGATGGCAACGCAAGGGCAAGGCAAAACTTTTTGCTTGCTCCATTAGACCAGACTGAATTCTAGTAAATTTGCTTTGTGATCTCGTTTAAATGTTACAGCACAGGATGCAAGGATGCAGGTAGTAACGAGGAAAAGTTTTTGTTTAAAAGGAATCGCTTAGTGCCCTTCTGTCTCTGTTTCTGACAAAAGGTTTAAAGCGTAAAATTACTTGGAATTTAAGGTCTACAGCCATAGTTGGGTTGTATACAATAGAAGCATAATATTATGTACATTCTAAAAAAAAATAGATGCTTACCTGGACACGTTCGCATTCCTGGATTTCACTCAGGATGTCCTCCATTGGCATGTCGATTTCACTGTCAGGTGAACCAGCTTGACAATTTACTTGTTCTACTAACTCTCAACAACTCTTGTCCAAACGATATTATAACAACCAAAAGCTATTTCCGCTTTCGACGTAGGTTGTGGTCTGCTTCAAACACTGTCACCTATAGAAGAATCGTTACACAAAATTCCCACTTCAATACTTGCACTCTACTACAACAACCAAATAAATGTCAGGTTTGTCAATTTGGCAAAAAGTGAATAAATCGACAAATTGTTCAATAAACTATCGATTTGTTAGTTGCTGATGATGTTGTGTTGGGAATAAATCAAGCAGTAAAACATTATGGCACTGATGTAGCTTGTAGGGATTCATGCAACATTTTACTTTTTCACTCGAGTGTGTTGCGTTAAAAGTTTTGTAATGTAAAACATTGATCTGAATATTATTATTCATATAATACAAAATGGTATATTCAGTAGCTTGCAGTCACTTCGTCTAGAGCCAGTCTTTGTGAAGTATTACTACAAGAGTACTTATATGGACACACTTTAGAGATTACAACTGAAGTACACGTTACGTCCGCTAAATTCCATTTCTGCATGAAATCACCAAATCACTCTGCTCTGCAGTGTGTGCAAAAAACCAAGCTAAAAACAAGAGAGCAGCGTGTGCGTTGTTGACTACATGACAAACTGAAACAGAATGGTCTGAGCTTGAGCTAGCAACTTGGTTTTTGCTCGTCTTCTTCTCAATGTTACTTGGTAGCACACACAACCAGGAGCTTTAAGCCACCCAAACCACCACCAAACCTTGGATAAGAGCAGAGCACGGCAGCATTATTTGCTGAATCCTAAACAAAATGTTACACCATATATTTAGATAAATATCCTATGCATATGATTATGCATATGAGTTATCCACTCGAACTGGCTGTCGGTTTGGTAAATGTGAGGAATACGCTGTTCCGACAAAGACGAGTACTATTCAACTGTGTAAGTTTATGTACATAGTAAAACACAATTTTGGAACTAAACGGATGCTCCAACTGATCATTACAAGACAAAAACTAACTCTCGATTATGGGAGTTGGGAACTCAGCTTTTGCGAACTTTATTGGTTTCATCACTCGCTAAACAGATAATGGTCATTTTAGGCCGAGTTTTTTTAGCAAGTTACAGGCATCTCCTCAAAATCATGATGTAAGCATGTACTTCCTAAGCATCATCATCATCATCATCAACGTCAGAAATGTCATGCAATATAGTAATATCAAACTGTAATATTCGCCACACTAATAAATATGCATGTCCAGTCGTGACTCATGAAATCAGCCTTTTACCAAGTGACAATTCTCCCCACATAAAATTGGTTTAGCATATGTTGGTGATTGTGGTTAGTCGTTAGCCAGTGATGAATTCCCCAGTTCTATTGAAGCCAAAATGGCAATAGCAATAACAGAACAAAGCCAGAGCGCTCATAAATGTAACATCGTAAAAAAAGAGAACAGTGGAGCTCCAGGGACTAATTGAGTTACAAGAGAGCATCTCATCGCAACACAGCCGCTTTGTTTCGCTCACACCACTTCAGTTAGTTGAGTTCAATAAAGCGGAGGTGCTCCACCTCCAATTTACGCAGCGCCTCTCGCATCTCGCCTGATTCAGTTCGTTCCACAATGAACCACATTATCTTTTTGTGAGAGCGTTGTGAATTTTAACTCTATTATGCTGGAAAAATCGACGAGTGTTAGGCTATGAGTTGAATCAGCACCCACTTGAAAATGAAGCTGTGATCTACTTACCTTTGAACATAATACCTATACTCGTAATTCGGTGGGTTACATAAGCTACGCTATATAGCTACTCTTCAGAGTATAGCTTCAGGCTGGTTTGGATTGGTAGTGATTTTAATTCAATTTATTCAATGTCATTGAATGAGATGAAGAGATGTTCCTGGTTTGCCCTTGCGTTTCGAGATAAAAATGAAAATAAAGCTTTCATAACACATGCGTTGCACGTTAACCCCACAATAGTTATCTTTCAATCTGTGTGGTGTTTGGGGCATTGGGAACCGTTTCATAATCCATTTTTTATTAAAGATTTTATATTACTTCTGTCAACTATAATTTAATCAATAAATGGTACACTTGAATTTGGTACTTTGTAAATCTGAACAATCCAATTTAGACAAGAATGAATAGTACATCTCTATACATAAACTATTATGCACTTTGCACACAATTGAAGATAATGCGAGCTTCTATTATTTGCACACACATTCCTAGTAGACCTGCTGCAATGTCTGCTTTTACTTGTTCTCGAAGCAGTAAATTAAATTTGAAGTAAAAGCTTTTCCATTAAACTTGAATAATATGTAAAACTACCAACCATATATTTCATGGAATTGAAGAAGCTTTCAAGTTCAAGTTGATGGTCTTTTAAATGAAAGGGAAGCAATAAATTTTTTCTCCGCCATAAATAATACAATGTCTTTCTCACAACGGATGTGAGCTAAGTAGCAACGGCTTCAGCCATTTTGTACTGATATGCATATTATTGTAATAAAAAGCATCATGCATGTATATTTTTGCAATAATTCTCCTAGTGCTCAACTTTCACTGTACATGACAGGATGAAACATTGGCATTATCGTCGTAGTTCTAAGTATATAGCACAAAACCATACGAAAATTGCAAGGATCACTCAGAATTTTATTACATACCAACTTAATATCAAACTAGCTCCTCTATATTACAGTTTTGGGCGAGGCGAGGGTGTTTGAATGAGTAGAAATACATAGATTGGATCATGAACATGATGAATGTCATTGTCAATATCATTTGACAAAATCGTATAAAACCGTCGTGTTATATTTTAGCCTTCTCCCACCAACCCAACTGAACTAGATTCAATTGGAACGCTCCACGATCATGCTAACCATCAACCGACCACCGCGTGTACAAATTGAATTATATCCACTAAAACGCATCTAAATTGAGAAGTAAATTACGTGTGCTAGAGAAAATTGCTTTTGAAAGCGCCTTATCTAAAGCACTTTGCTTTTCCCATGTCTTGAACAAAACAAACAAATATAATATGTATGTAATAATATAATACAAAATGTGTTTTTGTACTCGTAATATGCCTTCAGGTTTCCACTTTCTTTCTCCATCATCGAACTGGAGCACGTGAGGAAATTACCTTCTATCTTGTATTACTTACGACCAAAATCTATTTGGCAAAAACATCCTGGAAAAACAGAAAGTAAATACATAGCCGTATTCCTGTTTGCACTCTGTTCGTTAATATGTACACAAGAACACACTTCCTCCTGTCTTTCTAAAGTGAAGCTGGAGCCAACTTTCTGAAATATTATCCACCTTGGAACAACCTTGCCTTGTGGAGTGAGACTAGGTACTTTGTCTTTGCACGTGCAAAGGTATAAATTCGAAAGATAGGGATGGGCCGAGGAAGAGATGATGCAGAGTAAAAGTTGATCTCTCGACTTTTTTTATAAAACATAATACAGATATTCCCTAAAAATACTTTTTATGCTTAGTGTGAAAAAGGTCTTCAGTACAGAATCTTTACACCTTTATACGTATGCAAGGAACATCCATACCCATAAGATAAATGTCGAATACTAGGGTTTCTTTTAGCTTAAAGTAGGTATATATCAAAGCCAAGTTGATCGTAGATGTCAATGTCTCCAGTGAATTTAGTCTGCGATAGCGCAAAAATAGATGAAACCATGTTGGAGGCTTCGGTCTTACCGTTGATATATGATCCTCTGCTCTCGGTGGCCTGGAACTTAACAAACTTTGTCGAGTTGCCATTTGCAATTTTAAATAAATAAAAGATTCTGCCCACGCTTCAGCTATAGAAAGAGAGCGCAATACCCCCTCGCCTGTCAGGTCTTTGCCGACAGGATCATACCTTGCCATACACATATGTAGAATATGTAAAAGATATATCTTTAACTAATTGCCACACTTGTTTACGCAAGTTTGATCTTGAGATCGGTCATTGGGGTCGCATAGTTTCAGAGTGTTTTTGTTGTTTTATATGCAGATGAAAGAATTTCAAGTTGTGTACTTTCTTTAACAAAGAAAACAATCGGCTGTGCTTCACACACGGAATTATCATGAGTATGGGAAAGCTAAAAAATATTATCACATCATCCTGATGCACACACGTTTTGTAACATGCATTGAAAAACAAAATATTTTTACCTGTCAAGTGGCTGTGGTTCACAGGAATGAACAAAACAATAGTTTTAAATCACATTTGACTTCCACCACTTTCCACAAAACCCAATGATAACGAAACGTAGGCAGCTTTGTTTGGAGTTGTTACGTTTTGAATTATCATGTTGCTCTAGAAAATCCTTAGATAAACCCATCTCCGCTTACGTGTGATGATAAGTTGAAGTACCAATTTTTGATGGGATGAACGTAAAGTGTTGTCACAAACTGCACCGCAGCCAGCAGGAGGATCAAAACTGATGCCAGAAGCTGAAACTGCTGAATCAGGAGATTATGGAGAAATCAAACTGACTTTTTCTTTGATGTTGATGCATTTACTAACCTAGCCAAGTTTAGCTTGCTGAAAATGAGATGAAGGTAGTGTACGGAAACGTTGCCTTTTAATGAAGAAGTGTTCTTTTCAGAAAAAAACTGTGTATTTACTGACAGTGAAGGCTGTTATAGTAAGTTAAGTTAAGTTTGCACAAGCGATGAGAGTCTCTTGTTAGAGCCAATTCAGAATTCTCTTTGCACATGATGTAATCTGCACAAGACCTAGATCACACCGGCTTATAATGGGGTACAAAAAGAACACGTAGAGCGTTTGCACTGGCTGGCTGGCGACGAAAAAAGTGAAGCCGAGCATGCATGAAATGATATACGGCATTTGCCTAAAAAATATATAGGATGTTATGGTGTATATAATTATTTTGGTTTGCCAACAATTTTTATTGTGCTTTTACTCTAAACTATAGACATTTTAAGTTAAGTACATAGCCCATTAACGTACATACTCTTTTAAGTATAAGGCATTGCAGGTTGCCTTTTCACATTTAATTTACAAAGTAGCAGTAAGTCCACGTCAAGAAGAGCCTTTCTATGTATCACACACTTCCAAGCGTATAAATTCTCCCTGGTTTTTCGTAAGGACATCAATCCGACTTTTGCAAGCATCAACGTCATCCTTTTCCCTGATTTCTTTCTTACAAGAACTTTTATGATACACGTGGATTAATAATACTTTTATATGTACTTACGCAACTGATCCTGGTTGCAGACATGAAATGGAAATAACGTAATTGTAACTTGCTCTGAGGCTGAAAACGGTCGTTTTAAATTAATAGATTTTTCTTGTTAATTTACTCCGATAGAAATAAGCAAAGACTCATCAAACTCTACTTCCCTTACACTCCCCATTAGATGTTCGGAATTCAATTTAATTAATGGCCCATGTTACAATTCACCATTTGCAAAATTAAACATCTGTAGCACAAGAATGAATATGCTTTCCGTTGGCAAAGGCTCCTCTCTTCGTTTCTTCACGATGCATTCAATGAAAGAGTATGGAAAATTCGACTATTTTTGTTTACCAATCTATAGCTGGCTAAAACCGGTGGTGTATTGATTTGATACAGAACGCAGAAAAGAGCATTTTCGTTGTGAATAAACAACGGAAGTACTTTCTTGCTACGAAAATGAACTCGTAGTATTGATATTAGATGGGAAACGTAATACCTGAAACATCGCATTGATAACTTCACAAATCAGTTCCGTAAATAGAATTAATCATTGAATCTATACAGAGGTCAGCAAATAAATCCGGGAAAGTTGTAGTTGTTTGGAATCATAATGATGTGATTTCTATTTTTACAGGAGTTGCAAAAATAGTGAAAGTCAAAAGTATGAATCGCTAGGATTGTCAATGCAAATGACAGTATACAACAACACTGCTACTTTCTGTTTATTTTCTTAGCTGCAATAATGAGGAAATATTGTGAATATGGAAAAACGTCAATCCAATGATGCACGTCATGTCGCAAAGAAAGCAATCGGAATTTGATCGAGTAGCGGAGATCTAGCTGTAACTGTTTTCGGTCAGTAGTCTATCATCTATCTGGGTTGAGCTATTGTTGACCTATCATATTTACCACTATTATGCATAACGAAATACGTAAGAGCCAGAGAGGTAGATTATTTCTGACGTAAATGAATTGCTCTTGTCAAGTACACTAACATCTATGAATAAGAAATCGCCTTTCTTCGTTTGTATATTTGAAGAAAATATAGTAATGTTACATTACTAATGTATTTTAGTATCCTGGGACATTACCCATTGGGGATTGTAGAACACAATACAAATAGCATTAGCATTTCCCAAAAATTTTCACTTGTTTGGCTGCTTCATTCACTTCGACTGAATGGTTGTACTCAAGAGGTGAAGGACTTTCTCAATTACTGTCATGCGGATAATATTAAAAGGAAAAGTTCCATACGACAGGAAAATTACATGTCAGTTTTGTGTTAGGTTTGTAGCCAGTTCAAATCGGTTTACCGTTTTGGTGAGACAGAATTACTTACACACGTACGCAGTACACTTCAAACTTATAAATCTTTACAGCTACCAAAACGACACAAATAGGGTATTCCTCAAAGCTTTTTCCACAAAAAGTAAGATTCAATTTCACAAACAACCCGTGTGAACGGCTGAAAAAGTTTTTTACAATTTACACGATGGCTGTATGCTAGATGACTGTATGTAATAGTGAATAAGTAATAGGCATAAGCTTTACTAAATTAATTCATTCATGCGACTGCCAAACCGCTTACTTCTGCAATGATGAATGAAAGGATGCCGATTAATAATGTATGAGAGGGATTTAGGACGAGAAGCAGGAATCAAATTTCGCCAAATGTAATTTCGAAGGGATTTCAAAAAGCATTTGTAGCTTATTTTCTCCAACTTTCTTTTCTGCCAATTACTGTTGTTGGTACTGCTGGTTATTAAAGACCCCTATTATAACTCGGGATGAGTTTCTAGCATCTCTTGCGTCACATATCATCATATATCAGCTTTCAGGCATAACAGTTGAGT